>WOUH02000014.1:7087862-7101305 GCA_009936405.2 Stevia rebaudiana
TTTGTTAGATTTAACATATGTTACATGTTTTTTAACATATGTTAAACGTGCTGAAACATAAATAGACGTGAATTTTTTTTATTTTTTACATGTTTAAAAAAAAAAAAGTATTCAGCGCTTTTTTAATTTCTTTTAATAAAAAGTGACGAAAATGTATATAAAACCAACTCTTTTAAAAAAAAAATAATAATAATGTTAGATATGAGTTTCTGGGGTTTTCTCAACTCAAATGGGTTTTCATTCTATCATTTACCTATTTACATATATATATATATACTAAATTAATAATACACATACGTAATAATTATGACGTAACATGATAAATTCCACATAAACCGTTTATTTAGTGAACGATAATGGTTAAATATCGAAAAAGATGACCGGAAAATCGTAAATGTTCCATTGATTTCCGATTTTCTTGGATAGATCTAGGATCAACGTTACGAGCTTCCCTGATGATTTTGTAGTTGATTCGGATAATATTTGGATAATCAGATTGTTAATTCAGAAAGTAATTCGTAAAATCATAATTGATTTTGCCGATTTCTGTGTGTTCATTAAATTCCTTACAGTTTTAATCAACTAATCAACAATCAATTAATTCTAACTCAAGGAGATTACTAATCTAACTTAATTACATTGTATTGGACTGTATGATTGGACAAATTTGGACTAGGGTATTAGATCCTGAATTAACAACCAAATCAAAATCTCTATATAAAATCAACAAAAAATCTAACATATATCAACAGAATACTCCATCTGTTTATGTTTACTCTAAATCAGGTTCATATGGAGCCAAGCCACCAATGTTGAAGAATGTTGTTGATTTCCAGCAATGGAAGCTTCAATTTCAAAATCATATTGACAGTATAGATCCAGAAATGTGGTGCTGAATTATTGATGGTCCATATGTTCCAAGTGATCTCAATGAGGAAACCAGACCAAAATATCACAACAAATGTCTGCCACTCTGTGGAATCAACTTAAGAGATGATGAGAGGATGCTGATAAAGCTAGACATTAAAGCTTTGGAATTAAAAATGATAATTATGACTTGAATGTCAAATTGTTGAACACTCTGCCTGAGAGCTGGAGTGAAAAGGTTACTTTGATCAAGGAAACCTAAGATCTGGATGAAATCAGAATTAGAGAAATGATTGCCAAATTGGAAGCAATTGAGATGATTGTCAAAGCCAAGATGTTAACTGCTCAATTGGGCCAATATAAGTTTGTTAAAACTGCTGGTTTACAAGCTTTGGTTGTTGATGAAAGTAAGATTGGTTCACATTATACTGCTGATGACACCACTGGATTTGGAGCATACTCAACACCAACACAAAATGTTTCTTCACCACCACCTGCAACTCAATCTGATTCACCAAAGGGTTATTCTGTTAAAGCAACATCTGAAGATCAACAAGAGTTTTGCAAATCATTTATTGACAATTTTGAATGCTTTGCTAGAAGCAGTCTTGCCACTGTTTAATTTACTCAACTTGATCTAGAGGAATTAGATCCAAAAGATGTTGAAGAAATGGATTTAAAAATGGCAGGTGGCAATGGTGGTGCTTAGACACAAAAAATTCTGGAAGAAATATGATCCATTGAAATTTGATTCTAAAAAAACAAAAGTTGGCATTGATATGGACAAAGTCAGATGTTATAATTGCAATCTTTTTGGACATTTCTCCAGAGATTGTAAAGCTTTAAGAGATCAATCATTTAAGATATCAAAGAAACAAATCTGCTCCACCACTCAACTTACAGATACAACTGCAAATTTCAAAGCTCTAGTAGCTACAAGCAGTAGTGATGATTTTGACTAGGGCAAATATGCAAAAGAGTATGATCCTGCTCAAGCTATGATAGTTGTGGATGATGATCTTCCTGGAGGTTCTGAGGAGCCATTTCTTGCATTGATGGCATTGCGACTGAGGTAATAAAGCCATGTTCTAATGAATGTAAAATCAAACATGAAGTAACCAAACAACACTTTTCTGATCAACATACAGATGTAAGTCAGTGCAGATTTGAGGAGAAACAAGGGAAAGCTGATAAGCAGGCTGATGTAGATGTCGTGGTCTAATAAAAAACAAATTTAAATATGTAGTATATGAAAGTAGGATCGTTCTCCACAGGGAATTCGTGGTCAATTTTAGTTCTCAAAATTAATTAACTAATTATAAAATAAACTAATTGTTGGTTGATTGCAACTAATTAAAAAGCAGAATTCTTTGATTTGGTTATAAAATCTTGTTATGAGTAAAGGTAATCTCCTCCAGGTTTTAGGTTGCCTAATCATAATTATAAACCATTTCATTAGTGGGAATCTATTAAGGGTGGATACGTGTATGATTAATCAAGTGATCAATGAAGAACGGAACTTAACGGGTCTTATTCTAACATAAACCAATTCAATCTAATGCAAACAATAAGATCAAATATTTTAAACGAAAAATCACAATTAAATCTATTGTAACTTAACGGATTACAGATTTAATCCCAACAATCTAGAATAAAAACAAAACAAAAAAATGATTACAATGCAAACCCTAGACCAGGAGAAGATCACGAAGAGATTAGCCGCTCATAGACATGATTGGATCTTCAAATGATTACAATGCAAACCCTAGACCCGGAGAGGATCACGAAGAGATTAGCCGCTCATAGACATGATTGGATCTTCAAATGGTTGATAGTGGTTCATCAATTCTTGACTTGAGTGTTCTTGGAATCTTGGAAGATGATGGTTGCCAAAAGATCTCCTCAAAATCGTCCCTGATGGTGTGTCCCTCTAAATTCGTTCTCTGATGCTTCCCTTCGAGGTTTCCACTTTTCCCCCCAAAAATTCCTATGACGGCTGGCTCCTCCACTTTTTCATTCGTAGGGCATTTTTGAAGAAATCATATTTTAATATTATAAATGCAACTATCTAAAATTGATTTAATTCTAATATTTCATTTTGACCCTTCAACTTTGAACTCATATTTTTAAAGTGACTTTTCTTTAATAACACTTTGTTCATTCATCTTTCTTCATGTTCTAGTTCAACCCTTTAACTTATTCTTTTCCTTCCAACTAACATTCATCATGTCGTGTTTTAAGCATCTTTACCCGTTTAACCTGAAATCACAAAACAAATACAAAGTAACTTGTTCGAGACCAAATCTAACATAAAAATATATAATTTAAACATTAAAAACATCGACTTTTAACACTTGATCACATCCCCATACTCATCTTTTGCTTGCCCTCAAGCAAAGTTCATTTACAATTATGTGACACCTCTCGTCAGGCACCACCCGGTCGGTACCAGAAACACATGCATTGCGAAAGCGTGATACATCGATTACAATACAACCTCTTACAATATTTACATGGGACAATTTTCCGGAATAAATTAAAACCTTTATAAACTATGCTACAACCTAACACATGCCAGGTCCCGCTGATCGATTTCCCTCGTGCTTCGGGTTCCCGAACCCGTTTTGGTTTTCCGATGTGAATGCCATTGCCACTGTAACCCCTAAAACCTTATATACAACTCTTTGACTCGTACAATCATCTACATGTCTAAATAAACCTGCATACGAGTCAAAAATAAACTTCTGCAATGGAATTACTGGTGAGTCATGACCAGTTACCTGAAAACATTTACACACGCTGAGAAAATCCTTTCGTACGTTTAGTATTCAAAGTTATAACTTGACACATTGAACCTTGAAAACCACAAAACCGTATGACTAACTCATAAACCTCAAATCATATGGAACCCACAAACCAAATCTCATGTGCAATATATACACAGCCTCGGATGAATCGTACACTCGCTGGGCCGACACACCCCATCGGCCTAGGTCCCCCTAATCTACTCGGTACCGACTAGACGCATATATACCCCGAGGAAAATTCATTCCCTAATGGTTTGTAAAAAATCCTTCCTAGACCCCTTAACCTCGCCACCTTACGGGTCCGCTCACCGGTAAGGCTAAGTTAGTGTCTCAAATTTAATATCTTTCCAAATCAATAACATAACATACAACAGTCATTATAAGAAACATTAATTCACAAGTTCAACCTCATACAATACATATGTATAACATAACGCATAAAATTCAACCAATAAACCATATCATACAACCCTTAGTAAAAACTGTATCGAAGACCAACCATGAACACTCATAATACCGAAAACGATTAACATATTAAATCATGACCTTTAAAATAGATTACGCAAACACACGACTCGTATACAACCCCAAAAAGTAAAAGAGTTAGAAAAAGGGGACAGTCATGACTCACCTGAGGTCCTAAGCACGTTCTGATAATAAATATAATTATCCTGTTGAATTATTCATCCTAGCTTTCCGCCTTGCACAAGATCCTGTCCTTGGATCACCCGTGTACCATCGGTTAATACCGATACTCTTGCCTCACTAATCCTTTTTGGCTTAAATGTCCCTTACGCGTTCTCACAAGTCCTCACACATAATCGATTTATACTTTGCATATATTTGTAGATATCATCTTGGCGTATTATAATATGTTCTTTTATATTATTAAAGTCTTGGTAATCGATACTTGTATGCATCTTGTCTAAAGATTTGATTTTACTAAGCTTTGCGTTTTCTTCGTTGAGAACTTCCAAAGCATTCCATAAAGTGTGTGACATTCTGCATTGACGGAATTTAAGTAAGATCTCTCTTGGAATAGCTTTAGACAATATTTCATAAGCTTCATGATAAACTGGGTTTGCACACAAATATGTTGTACCTGTGTTGTCACAGAACAATGTAGGTGTGGTCGTGATCCGTATGCCAAGTTCTTGTAGTAAGTGTTTTAACCAAAGTAATTCGGCTGAGGCATTGGCAATAGCTTTGTACTCAGCTTCGGTAGACGAGCGAGAAACAGATTCGAATCCAAAGATTTCTGTTGACTTCATTCATGTGAGTCTTGAATTGGTTCTTCCATTGAGGATATATAATTGTCCATTTCCATGAGCTTTGGAATATTGTGATGATCTTCCATCATGAATTTCGTCTGAATTGGATGTCCACAAATCAATATTAAGAAGGCTTTATGTTGTAACTTTACGGCTTGCCTTCGATTATGATCTTTCGAGACAAATTGCCTCAAAACAGATCTTAACCTTCGAATTAGCCTCTAAAACCTATGCCATTCTCTCCGGAAGGCCCAAAATAGGTAAAATCAAGTGGTTGGACACAATGTGGATATATGAATGAACCACTTATTTGTATGAAAATGATAGAAGTATGCGACATAGATTAAACTAAAGGTATGTGACAGAGAGCTTCATGTGACAGGACAGAGGAATATAAACTCATGTGACAGAAACATAAAGAATGTGATAGAAAGCTATCTTGCATGTGACAGAGGAATCTAAATGTGACAAAGGGGTCGTGTGACAGAAGCCTATTTTCATGTGACAGTGCCGATTTGAAGCATTCAATGTGACAGAGAGCTGAAAAAAAACGTGAAAAACGCAATTTTTGGTGATTTTGAATAAAAAACTTGAATATGATGAATTTGATGCTAAAATCTATCAAGCTAAGCTTGACTATTGATCATAAAGCTAATAAAATGAACAAATTCAAGTTTTCACCATGAATTTTTTAAGAAATTTGAAGAAACTATGCTTTAATGGAGACCAAACAAAAATCTAAGATTTTATGGTCAAATTTGATGAAATCATCAACTCCTCATGGATCAAATTGAACGAAAATGCATAAGTAACATGAATCTAGCAACAATTTCAAGTTTGATCCAAGAAAAATAAAGAAATTTAAGAATTTTTGAATTTTTGTGAAGAAGAAGATGAAGAACAACAATGGAGAATGATCAAATCTCAATCATAATCAATCACCTTGCTCTGATACCAATTTGTAGGTCCTGAAAAGATCGTGAACAATGCGATATGTTTACGCGATCCTTTTAACGTGCGGAATTCGTTAATCGGATGAGATTAAGATCAAAAGTAAGAAGAAGATGATTATACTTTGAGAACCCTTTTCATTCAAATGATAAAAAAAACGTTTTACAATATGAACAAGATCATACCATCTTTACAAGTAAACTCCATAAATATATACTCACACTCTGTCACTTCTCTATGTAACAGAAACTCCTTATCTAACTCCTAAGTGACAAAGCCTTTTACTCACACAGCAATGTGACAGAAACTTCTTGTCACATTAAAATTAGACAAAGATATAAAAACTACGTAAAACTTATCAAAATCTACTATAACTTGATCATCATGCTATAGACATACAATAATGCACTAACACATGGTTTAGGCTTTTTGAGCCTCTTTAAAACAAAAAAACAATATTTGTTGCCCAAAGTCTAGTGGTTTATTGAGTATAATGTAAACATTTAAATAACATATATTATTATGACTTTATGAACCTATAAAAAACATATAGACGTCTTGTATTTGCACAAATAGATAAAATAAATATAAAAAAGACGAATCTGATAAATGAAAGAGGGTCAATGTAGAGGAACATATGGGGATAGGGTTAGAAAACAAGTAAAGAAAATGAAAGATATATAATATATCGCTCAAAACTCCAAACTTATAAAATGTCACCAACTTTTTGATATATATTTCATTGTATATATATAAATATATTTTGTTATATATTTATATGGTCCGGTCCGGTTTTTACGACCGTTTTTCATATAAACCGTAAACCAAACCGTTCACTACGCTTTCAAACTAATGAAACCAACCGACCAAAGGTTTGAAAAAAAAACCGCCCACGAAACCGAACCGACGACCGGTTTAAACGGTTTCACGGTTTTAAACCGAATCATGAACACCCTAGCGTATCGCACCACCCATCTAATCCATCTGCAAAGGCAAGTTTAGATGGGATATTTAAACAATTGCTAATAAAAAAAATGAAAATATTAATATATATTATTTATTAACATGGTCTTTTAATTTATATTAAGAGTAGCATCACAAAAATATCACAATATCTAACGTCTCTTTTTTCACATTTGACCCTACACGATTACTTTTCAATTTACCTGTCACACCTTTTTCCTCCAATTCCCACTGTTCTTTTCATTTTTTCACACATATTTAATAAAAACAAATATTATTAATACGTAAAATTTGAAGAAATTTGCCTCCTATTTGAATATTTGTCACGAAGAAACACCAATAAATTTAACACTATACCCCCATTGACTCCCAAATCCTCTTTTCACACCAATCTCACTTCACACTCTCTCAACCAACCTTCAACTAGCCTTTTCTAGTTTTCTACCACCACCAAATGGCATCCTCTCAAATCGTGATTTCAAGTTTCAACGGTAAACTACCATACGGGCCCTAAAACCACCGTGCCACCACTCCATCTCCGCCGGAAACCACCACCACACCACTCCATCTCCGCCGGAAACCACCACCACCATTCATCATTTTCACTTTCTCAACTTTTAAACAATGGGTTGTTGTGCCAGCACCAACAAACCACCTCAATCTCCTCAATTTCACCAACATTCACCCAAATCAAGCAGAGCCCCACCGCCGGTTGACGAAGAAACGGTGAAAGAAGTGCTATCAGAAACCCCAAATCCTTACCATTTCATGAAAATCGAAGATCAACCCAGAAAAATTACCCCCAGAAACAGCCTTCACAAGATCCCAAATCAACAAAATTATAATCTAGAAGATAATAATCTTTCCGGTGAAGTCTCCGAGATCTGCAGCAACATGAGTGAGAGCATCTCCAACACTACATTTGAAGAAGATTTAGAAATCCTTCGTCGGAGAGTTACTGACAGATCGCCGGCAAACTTAAGAAACCGGCAGGTTAATAATAATTCCGGCGAGCTTCGTATGGTAAGAAATTCTCCGGTTAGAGGCAAGCAACAGTCTCCGGGTAGGGTAAGATCCGGATCTGAAATGAACAACCGTGGAGCCGGGTTTGGGTCTAACGGCCGGCAGAGGCCTGTACCGGGATCTGGGCAGGTTTCCCGATCGAGATCTCCGGCGAATCGGACGGTAGGCAGAGGCGGAGGAGGTGGTGGTGGTGGTGGTCGGAATGGGGTTGCAAGAAGTCCGTCGGCGAGGAAAAAAGAGTGTTCTCCAGGTCAGGTCGGGTCTGTGTTACCCCAGCGGGTTGTGAAAGCGGATATGGGTTTAGGTATGGAGATTGACGAGAGTACATGGGATTTGACGGAGAGAAACGACGATGATTTACTTGATAACCCGCTTGTGTCTTTGGAATGTTTTATTTTTCTATAGAATTTGTTTAGCATAAGTAATTATGTTTTGAAAAGATATTATGCTAAATGTCATATTTAAGAGGATAAATTAAATGATATGATGATATTTGATAAATATGTTTTATGATATTATGAGAATTAGGTTATACATCCGCTTATTACACCAGTTTATGTAATTGTGTAATAAGAGCATTCACATTAGCTTCCTCATCCTCATTTTTACTTTTTCCAATTAAATAATATTTTTTCATACATTTATCATTATCTCTTTCTCTCTTATTCACTCACAACCACTTTAAAAAACAATTAAAATAACATTATTATCTTTTCTCTCTCATACACCAAAATCCCCATCTTCATATTTTTTTTCTAACTTTACGAGAAAAGCAAACAAAACCCTAAATATTTCTCTCTCCTCTACTCACAACCAGTCTCAACTATACCATAAATTATGCAGGATCCCCTCATATATACATTTGAAGAAGTTACTGTGAATGCTCTAAGCAAAAGAACATTTGTCTCCATGTTAGACTCTTAACTTTTTTTATGAGAAGGCATCAATTGAAGATCACCTAAGTAAATTTATTATGGGTTTTAGGGTTGGTCTTTTGACTAGATCACTACGTTTATGTTTTTTAAGCGGAAAGGTGATTCCTTTTATAAGGTGATCTCATGTGTCCCAGACTTTGTTATTATTTAAAAAAATATATTATTATAATATAACAAATGTTACTACATAAACAATATAAAATTAACTTGTGATTAAAATTTACAAAAAGAAATTATTATAAATTAAATAATTTTTGATCAATTGTCAACACAATTAGTACTCTAGAAATAACGATTAGTTATTATTATCATCTTATAAATTAATTAGAGAGATTTTAAACAAATTTCGTTAATGAATTTTTTTATAATAGAGAAGTCAAACTTTGAATTTTATATGAATAATAAAGAATAAAAAGTTAAATGAAAATTTTAATGTGAAAAAGGAATATGAAAATTATCAAATAATTCAAAGTTAAATAAATCCGAGAAATAAAAATGTAATCTTGTTTAATTATAAAAGATAAGATGCATGTTTTTTTGAGCGGAGATAAGATGTATATAATATCTTAACTAATATAATGTATTTAATAGTACCAATTCCTTTAAACATTTATTATACCTTCCTTAAAAACATTATATCATAATCTTTATGTTTATATTGTTAACTAGCTTAAAACCCGTGCATTATACGAGATTACATGACCAACACTTATAACTTTTTATCGAACCATTGCATATATATATTAAGTTAATGCGTTGTAAAGACTCAAAAAATTAATGTTTGACACGCTTATAACTATAAATTATGCTTTGAGATTTTAAAATTATTTATTAAAAACTTTTTAAATATAAACTTCTTAAATTTATGTGATAATTATACAAATTACAGAAACGTTAATACTTGAAATTTGTAAGAGACGAAAACTGTTAATACTTGAAATATTAGGGACGAAAACTATTAAAACTTGAAACGTTAGGAATGGAAATGTTGAAGACTTGAAACGTTAGGGACGAAAAGTGTCATGACTTGAAATGTTAGGGAAAGAAAAGTTTAAGACTTAAAATGTTAGGAACGAAAATTGATAAGACTTGAAACTTTAGACACCGTTCCTACTTCCTATTAACGATGGACTAAACTGTTAATCATTGCAAACCTCAGGGATAAAAAGTGCAGTTTACTTTTTTAAATAAATAAGATAAATATTTAATTAGATAATAACATTTTTAAATGATTTTGAAATTTAAATATATTTTATAATTTAAAATAGAATAAGAAGTATAAAAGAATTCAAATCGTTAATTTAGTTAATTTAAATAATAAAAAACTCTCCAAAAATTGAGAGAATACCACATGTCATTTATTTTACTCTTTTATTAGCGGTAGATTGATTATAAATTTTCTCAAATAAAATAATCAATTAAACTAATTGAATAATTATCTTGTGATTGTATTACTATTTTTTTTAATATTTCTTCTTTTAAGAACATCAATTATATTTTTTACATGCTTAACATTTTTTATTTTTTTTCAAAAAAAAAAAAAAAAGAATGTCAATGCTTTCAATCTTACAACAAATTTGATTTAGTGCCATTCTTATTTGGATGTTTATTGCAGACTATAATTATATTTACATATATTTATCTTCTTTATTTCTTTTACGTGTTCCATTGTATTATTAAAAAATCACTCATGATAATAAAAATATATTACATCTCTTTTAAGTTGAAAATGGTGACAGAAATGTTAAATAACCTTTTTGACTATCACGTGGGACACCGTGTGGAGGGTCTATAGCGACCGATTGCATCCATGCTAAAGAAACGCCAAAAGTAGGGCCGCATGTTATTTTCCAAGCACCATGATTAAAAAATAATAATAAATTAAAGTTAATTACGAAGATTAGTTCCTTTGCTTTGGTGCATATTCAATAAACCTTTCAGTAAAGAGGAAGAAGGCTTTACAGTTGGTGATTAATAAGCCAACGAAAGATGTTATATCTTCAAATTTGTAGTTCAAAAAACCTTTAATTAGTGACCACTGAGTGAGGAAGAAAAAGAAGGCTTTACATTTAGAATCATCAAGCTCATGCCCAACTTGCGACACACATTTGGAAACTAGAAATGATCATCTCTTAATCCGATGTAACCAAGCCAACAATATTTGGGATCTAGTTTTCAATTGGTGCAAATACACCAAAAGATCTATTTTTCACGATCAAGGTATTCTGCCATTCACATGGGTTTGTCACTCCAAAAGGGACACAAGAAACTCTTACACGTTATCTTTTTAACAACACTATGGTGCATATGAAAAGCCCGCAATAAAAAGGCATTCAATAACTGAAGATTGGAGGCAAATGATGTACTCGGTGACATCAAGATTTTGTCATTCCTGTGGATAAAAGATAGAGAAAAATTGAGAGGTTTGGATTGAAATTTTTTATGTAAATTTAGAATTTAATATATTGTATCCTACCTTTTTGCTAGCTTTTTCTTTAATATAACTAGTTTTTTCCAGTCCGCGCGTTGCAGCGGGTTACTCGATTGGTTATGACAGAAAGTATTCGATTCAAAAAGACAGTTAAGACAATTTAGTACATAGTTATTTACATCCACGAACCTGCCAGATTGGAGCACTGTATTCCGAGAAGATTTTTCCTAAAAACATGTTTGTTTACACGTGTTTTTTTTCCGAATAAGAGGTGAATTGGTATAGCTCTACCTGGTTAAAACCTCATACCCTTAGAACCTTAAGCACTTTGCTTCATCCGTCATTAATGGAGTTAAGGTCGGTACAGCCGAACTAACTGATTCTAAGGTGGGCGATAAGCTATAGTCTTTTGATTTAAAAACATCATCATTCCAAACTTTTAGATGTATCTATGCATTAATGACACTGATGCTTAGTTCAATTTGTTATTTCGGTTGCAACAATCTATATTTTGACTGCGCTAGTTGTGTAAATTCTACCAATATAAAAAAAAAAAAAAAAATTTAACTTATCGGGTCAACATGAAGTGCCTTCCGAACTGCTTCATTGTTTAGCTAAATGGTTTGATAATGGCTGATCATGAGTGTCCCATATGCGTTGTCCAACTGAAACCAACATGTTTAAAACAATGTCAGAACCTTAACTCATTAATTGTAGCTGTAAAGAAAGTCAACCTTCATATGTAAAATCAGTTGAAAGTACCCCACCGAAACATGTTTTAAAATAAATTGTTTTCCTGATCATGAATGCATTGGAAACCATGAAACCTTTTAAACTAATATAATTAAAACTTATAAGATTATACCAAAATAGTTGGTATTAACAGAACGTCAGAAATAACTTTCCAATAGAACCAATACAATTACAAACTATCTAAAATATCACACTGATCCAATTATTATTAAAGTTTTGATCATATATGGAAATACAACATGCATATTGGTTGGTCATACTTTATGATGCTCCTGAAGGGTTTTGTATATATGGTCATATTCTACTATTTTTTTCTTTCAACCATTACCGTTTCATTTAAGATTAATAAATAATATTTGCGCTCTAGAACTTCAAATGTAAAATTGTAAAATGTAAAATCCTTCCTGACATGACTTACACTTGATAGATTAATTTAAAAATCAACTTTTAGTAACAGGACCTAGCCCGCAGGTTTGAATGGCATGAAAACTAACCGAGGTGCATGATTATACCCATTTGGAATTTATAGTAATATTTATATACTATAAAATCAATTTATTAATAAGTAATAAGTACCTTCCCATGTTGATATTTAAGCTGAAGTATGACAACTTCTGAAAATTTAAGAGCTTTTTGTGGTTGTTTGCTAATACCACGAAGTATGCTGACCTTAGTTGATGAGAGCGCCATGTCAGCGGGCCGCATAGCAGCCTCAATATGCCAACCACTTAAATTGTTGTAGAGTAGTTTAAATACACGTATGATCACATAAAAGCTCTATTTTTTTTTTTGCATGATTCAAAGTATATCATTTTTCACTTGCCAAAATTAGATTAAATTTGAAGTAAGGACAAAGGACCACGGCTTTTGCATATAATCTCCACAAACCCCTTATCTCTCTTGCATATAATGTTAGGTTTTTGTTGCAAAGTGATTGAAGAAACAACTAAGAAACTGAATTATTAGTAGATCAATGTACACAGAATCTATGGCGGGAATGAATTCCCTGGATCAGTAAGGAGATTACTATGTTTTTTAATGTCAAAAAGGCAAAATAATATTATTATAAAAACTGTTAAAAGATCATGTTCAAACATCATATTTTCATAATAATTCTAGTGTTCTAACACATCATACGTTGCCAATTGCCATAGCTTCATGATGTTTATTGCAGAAATAATAAACAGAGTATAATTTACTAACCATTATGAAACTTCAAAAATCCTCCTTTTCTCAAAACCCACCAAGAGTTTGGTCCTGCAACTAATGATGAGTTTAGCCCAACCAAACATCTATGCAAGCGGTTTCAAATGCCAAAAGCCATAATTGGGGTATTTTTAATGAAAACTTGAAACAGATTCTCAAAGGGCGGGCCTTGGAGCAACTGGTAAGGTTGCTGCTTTGTGACCTTGAGGTCATGGGTTCAAGCCGTGGGAAACAGC
>WOUH02000014.1:7121701-7137240 GCA_009936405.2 Stevia rebaudiana
GGGGGGGGGGGGGGGGGGGGGGGGGGGGGGGGCAACCGCCCACCGTGATTTTTTTTTTTGCAATAGTACATATATGTTAAAATCCCGAACGACCCCCATAAAATTTTGTGATCGACCCCCAATCCAATTTTAATTTCTAATTTTAGTTATAAAACATTAAAACTCAAATTGAAAATATGTCTAACTAATAATATAAGCTTAGTTAAAATAAGTTCAAGTCCATTAATAACTTTTATAAACAAACAAACTCACAAATATCATCTATTAAATTAGTTCATTATTATTTTTAATATATTAAACCAAACCCACCACTAGAGGTGATCAAACAGGTTTTTTTTTTTTTTTGAATCGGTTCCGGATACGGTCAACAAAAGTCAGAATCGTTTTTTTTTGTTGGTTTTGAACGGTTTTTGGTTGGTTTTGACCGGTTTTTGGCCGGTTCCTAACCGGTTTTGGTCGGTTCTTGGTGGAACCGGTTATGGTTAGAGTTAGGTTCCGAAACCGGTATGGAACCACCGGTTCGGTTCAGGTTCGAATCTGTTCCACCGGTTCCGGTTTCAGAACCGGTTTTTTTGAACACCTCTACCCACCACTAGACCATAATGTTTTTCAATATGAAATTTTGTCTAGATGATTATTTTTTAACATGACCCGACCCGATTCGACCCAAACCGGCTCGAAAAAGAAGAAAAAAATTATTATATATCGATACTCAATGACACTAAAAAATTTCGTCTCACAAAAAAAAAAAATAGTTTCTGGATCCGCCACTGTGCACATCAATCTATATCGTGTAGAAATTACCTATATTCTATATATATTGATATGTAATGGATACTTTCTGTCAGGTGTATTATACTGGACGACATATATATCATATGATTGATGAGTGTATTTACATGTGGAAGAACGTGATTCCCTTGAGTTTGAGTAAAATTTCCTATCTTTCTCTTATAGTATTTGTGAAGAAAGAGAAAACAAGGACATGTCAAAAGCTAAAGCTGCTTTCCAAGTAAGAGCCGTCTCTGTTTCATTTCACTTCTTCACTTACTTTCATGCTAATAGATCTCTTTTGCAATATCACAATGATGTTTAATAGATGGTATTTTTTTTTAAAGAGTGGTGGGTCTCTCACGTACACATCACCGATTTCAGGGCGTTCAAGTACCAAGGTCGACTACTCAGACCGCCATGAGAGACCACACCCCCAGATGCGCGGGAACCGGATGGAATCCGTAAACCCTCGCCCCCCGTCAAGTCTGAACCTGGGATAAAGCCCTGATTCAAACCATCACCCAGATGTCCTTTGAAAATGCTCCAGATGGGAATCGATCCCTTGACCTCCACTAGGGAGGGAGGGTGATTTACCATTGGGACACAATCGCATGACTTTAAATTACATCATAAATACAAGTGTTTTTAATCTATAAAAACGAGCATAGTGTTGTTACACATGTGTTTCTAAACATATGTCCAACCCATTGTGTCTAATTCTCGTCATTTTGTCTTTCCTATCCTATATTGTGTTTACTTAAACACCATTGTGTTTCCCTAAAATGAGTGGAAGAAACCTAAGACATGATACTTTGTGAGGAAAGAAACAAACAATGCAAAGTACACAATGCACAATTTTTGTGATACAATACACAAATAATGCACAAGACAACATCAATTCAGTAAGATAAGACACAATAACAGTTCAAGAGAAATATGCCACATACACAGTACACAATAACCTGGGTTGAAGAGACATAAGACAAAATACACAATAATATGAGTTAGAGATACATAAGTCACAATACCCATTTTAGACATAATGACGAAAATTAGACACAACGAGCTGAAAAACGTAATTTTTTTTTTTCTATTTAGCAACACTATATTTATCTTGAAGATAAATAACAATTGTTTTTATGGTATAACTTAAAAATAATAAGAATGTATTAGCTCATTTGGTAGAGACAATGCCTCTTTAAATCATATGTTCAAATCTAAGCATGAGGTGAAATATTTGAAGTAATTTAAGAATATAAGTATGATAGTTTTTCCGTTCATAAAAATAAAACTAAATGCAAACGCTAGGGATGATTAAAGAAAGTGGATGAACTTGATAAAAAATCAACAAAAAATGTTTATTATTAAAATACTTTCAAATTTAGTTGTTCTAAATTCTTCTTATATATTTTTTATTGTAAGCATTATAACTTTCATAGTATAACTTAACCCATATCACGCAAGAGAATTTACATTAGCTTCCTATTTCTTTCGTCATCCAAAAACTGTGAGAGAAAGGTAAAAAATATGCAATTCGGGTTCCACAGTAGTCAATAGGTCCTCCCAGGGGCGAATTTTACTTAGGGCCTGGGGTCGCCCGGGCGACCGCTGATTTTTTTGTGCGTAGTGTAAATTTCGCGATTTCGACCGTAATTTTTTTTATATATATTGGCCGGCAAACCACGAAATCCCTGAAAATTCTACATATATAATCTTGGTAACCTTTGATAAAAACCTCAAGCTTCGCCACTGGGTCCTCTTCATCTTCATTTTTATCTATCACATGTATAGGAGAAATTATCACCACCCTTCATTTTAGGTACTACTTGAATCCTTATAACCATTTTTTTTATGTTCTTATAGATGTTTGTGAGTGGATGACAAAAAAAGGTAATGTTATAAAAATATTATTTTATATAAATTAAATTGTATAGAAAAACGTACTGTACTAGATTTTTGAATAAATTAAAGTAAACTTATAAAAATAGTGAGTAGTTACGAGAATAAAATTATAAACTTGATGTGGAAATAGGAGGGAGTCACCCCACACTTCTTCATTCTTCCTCGCTTTCACGACACCGTCACATCAGCTTTCTTCACTTTTTCCCATTTTGCGTGATGTCTCACTTTTCCAATTTTCCTCGTTCTCCCCATATTTTCTTCCCTACAAATCGGTGAAGCCCTGTGTTACACCCCATCCCACCTCGCCACGGATTCAAGAGGATAGTGTTCCCGATCGAGACCGTGACTTCCTTGGGAATCCTTGAAGCTCACTCCAAACGCTCTAAATCAAACTTGAGTTAGTTATACACACCTCAAATTACGCGTATATGAGAGCTCGTGGACCATTTTTTATTTTGTTTCAAAAAAATCTAAATTAGGTTTTAATTAATTTTCAAGTAAATGACAAATACAATAAAATAAAATAAAGTAAAACAAAGAAAAACAGCACCAGTCACGCGATGATTCGAAATCCTTAACCTTCAACGACGGGGAAAAAGTCGCAGATACACCTCACCCAGAAACTGCAAACAACTTTCTCCCCGATTTCACAAAACCCCCTTCAAATAACAAAGATTCGAGGAAAATCTAGTGCCAAATTGATCTTCTTTTGAATATTTATTTGGAGGATCAAGTGATTACAATTGTAACTCTAGTGTTATTGCATCACCAACAATCGCGACGAAGGAATTAGGGTTTTCTAACGATTGGATGATTTTGTGTTTTTGATGATGATGGCGAACGTTGAGACCCCTTATGAATGGCAATTCGACGGTGATGACGATGATGAAGGTTTTATCGGGGATGATGCTGCGTTGAGTATGGATATGGACTCGTTTATGAGTATTCTTGATGAGAGACTTCCTGATGATTTTCCGCAGGTAGGTTTTGTGTATATGAGATTGATTTGAAGTGTGATGTTTTGAATTATCGATGACGTGTATGATCTTGTGAAATTGTGTGGAAATACTGGATTACTTTGTTTCTGTAACATTTTCTGGTTTTGAATCAATTGATCGGAGAATTAGTCATTAATATGGTTCTTCAAATTCGAATTGTAGACTACTGATCTTAGAATTGGGATGTTTCTTAAGGTTTGATGTGTAGCTTATGGTTAATTTGAAATTCCACAAGGTGTTGAATGTTTTCATCTCTTTTAAATTGGTATATGTTGTTTCTACTTTCTAGGACTACTGTTTTGTGAATTTTAATGATGTTAGATGAGTTTTTGTTTATATAATGAATGTGAGATGCCATTTATAATGATGAATATGCACAATTCTCATAGGTTGAAATGTTGAATTTACCTTCAAATAGTGCTTAAATGCAGTTGAGTAGTGGGCTTCTGTTAAAATAACAAATCAACAATTTGATTTTTATCTTATTTTGTTAAACAAGCATTCTAGTTAGAAACTTACTTTTTAATATACATTTTCAGAGTGGATTAGCAGACCCTTCTTCAAGTACTGCACCATATAACAAGTCAGCTTCACATAATGATCCTAACAATCACCCCCAAATCATCGATGGTAACACTTACTTATCATGAACCAACTTATGTATATTAAATCATATGTCAAGTGCTCTAATTCAATAATTATATGCATTTTCACTTTGAATTTGTTTTCAGATCACGCAGAAGCTTCAGCTTCTAGAACTGTTTGCTCAAGTGGTTCATCTGAGTGTGAGAGACAATCAGTTAATCATGGTTTGACGAAGGTGGAACCGTTGCCAGATGTCACCTCCACACACATGCACCCGTGGGCCCCTGGTGACTGGACGGTGCCACATCCACCAGGTGTTAACCATTATGACAGTAAAGAAGAGTTTTCATCATCGAGCCACTATGACATTAAGGAACCTAACTTTGATAAAGCTACAAGAAGTTGGACCTCTGGTTTTAGTGATGGTAATCTTGATCTCAATATGATGGATAACTCTGGGATGACTGATGAAATATATTCCGATGTTATGTACAACATGAATGATACATCTTCAATGTCGTATATCATGAATGCAAATGGACCATCTTATTCTGACCCTCAATCTGTGATTTACAATAATGGAATGTTATTTGATGATATGATTGCTTCAGGAAGTAGTACTTTTTTACCAAGTAGTGAAAGCTCTACTGAAACACCTGCTAAAGTGTCTAACAACGGATCTCATTATCATTCAATGTTACCAAACAAAAGACAAATTGTTCCCATGATGAATGGGACATCTTATGTTAAACCTGAAAAATCATTTGATGTAGCTGATATGTTCAATGACAAAAACTCGCTGCCACCGTTTTACGGGGTCCACAATTCTCCCCATCATATCAATAACAGGAATGGTTCAGTTACGACATCTCAATCATATGTTCATCATGGTGTTTCAATTAAGAAGCAACATGGTTTCATAAAGGATGAAATACAGGGTAAATTTGCTGCTTTTAGCAATACGGGTTCTTTGCCACCAAAAGTTGATCAGCAAGCATTTGGGAAAAATGTTACATACATTGATGTCGATGACCCTGATATATGTATTCTAGAAGATTTGAGTAGATCTGCACCTATAAAACTGTCTTCTGTAGATGCGAAATTGCCTATTAGTGTTCCGTTAAGGTCTCCACTTGGTGTTCCTCCGGTTCACATGGGACATAATAATGCAAGGGTTAAAGCAAATGATGAACATATTGTTTATCGAGCTGCATTGCAGGTGAGTCTACTAATTAATCATCATAAACTTGCAAGTTTCCTGCTGTATAAGAGGCAATTTTCTGAAAAATATCGAATTTGGATGTTGTTTAATTGCAGGATCTTTCCCAACCAAAGTCAGAGGCTGATGCGCCTGATGGTGCATTGGAGGTTTCACTTTTGAGACACCAGGTTCAGAACTGTGCACAAAAATTTTATAATTCGAATAATAACTTAAAATTGGGCTTTCAAGTGTTCCTTTTCATAACAAAGGATTTGAGATTTTATTATTTTAATTTCTAACAAATGATAATTTGACAGCGAATTGCATTATCATGGATGATACAGAAAGAGACTAAAAGCATGCAATGTTTTGGAGGAATCCTTGCTGATGATCAGGTAACCCAACCTTCCTCTTATATTCATTTATAACTTCAGAAATTGCAGTTACCATGTTTTATAGATATGTTTATGTTAATACTAATACCTTATCTTAATGGGTCAATTTGGGTTAATAATAAATACCTTACCTTGAATGGGCCAAATAGGTATTATAAAAAATGTTTGCTCAAAAAGAAACATGTCAAACAAGTTGTCCCAAGGTGGAACATTAGTTCAAAAACATTATGAATCATAATTTTTTAAAAATAAATTATTATTGATTCTGAAACCATATTTGGGACACTAGTGATGTATAAAGATTGAAATAATTTTGGGTTATACGGGGGGTCAACTTTCTTGACCAGAACTCATGTTGAACCCTTACTTAAGTATTCATCTTACGGTCTTACCTAACCCGCATGTTTCTTTTATTTTTAATTTTTTATTTTTCCATTATACTACACCCATGATGAACACTTGCTCATTTTATCTTCTGGTTATACTCTTGCAGGGATTGGGTAAAACAATATCAACAATTTCTCTTATTTTGAAAGAAAGGTCTCCTCCATCATCTAGCATGAATACTGCTGAAGTAAAAGAGATAAAGCCTGAAACTTTTAATTTGGATGATGACGATGATGATTTTACTGTGACCGACGTTAATAAATTCAAACAAACATTAAATCCTTGTGTTACGGAATATAATGCACAAAGTAGACCAGCTGCAGGGACCCTAGTTGTGTGCCCAACGAGTGTTCTTCGTCAATGGAACGATGAATTGCATAACAAAGTAAGCAGCAAAGCAAGACTCTCTGTTTTAATATATCACGGTCCAAACCGAACCAAGGACCCATGTGAGTTAGCCAAGTACGATGTGGTTCTAACCACTTATGCAATCGTGAGCATGGAGGTCCCAAAACAGCCACTCGTTGATGAAGATGACGACGAAACAAAAAGGCGTAATGAGTTTCCTTCTAACGGGTTCTCATCTGGAAACAAAAGAAAAAATCCTTCTACTAGTAAGCGTTCCAAGAAGGGTAAAAAGGGAATTGATAGTGAATTGTTTGAAACTCTTGCTCGACCTCTTGCGAAGGTGAGATGGTTTAGGGTTGTACTTGATGAAGCACAAAGTATTAAGAATCATAGAACACAAGTAGCGAGAGCTTGTTGGGGATTGAAGGCTAAACGGAGATGGTGTTTATCAGGGACTCCTATTCAGAATGCTATTGATGATCTTTATAGTTATTTTAGATTCTTGAGATATGATCCGTATGCTGTTTATAAATCCTTTTGCGCGACGATTAAATCTCCGATTCAAAGGAATCCTGCAAATGGGTATAAGAAGTTACAGGCTGTTTTGAAGACAATTATGCTTCGGCGTACCAAAGGTGAGATAGTTGCTTAATAATTAGAGGTGGTAGGTTCGGTGGGTTGGGCTTTTTGTTTCAAAACACGCGCATCGGGAGCGTAAAATGCGATGACGCAACGCGATACCATGATGCGCGCATTAGGAGCACATAATGTTCTGATGCGTGAGGCGGTGTGATGTGACGCATCTGACGGTTGACCAGTGATTACATTGACCAGTATTTGAACAAATTAGACCATTGATTACGTTGGGTCTAAGTTTTTTAAATCTTATTGAACATATCTGACCATAATTTGAACACACTAGACCATCGATTGAACAAATTTGACCCGTGATGATGAAAATGCTATAATATGTAGTGTTTAAAAGTTAGCAATATAAAATATTATCTATAAATAATTTTTAACAACGAACACCTCGCACACATGACTCGCTCGCATCGCTCCTTTCTTCTCACACATCGGTTTTTGAGATCAAACTCATTGGAATGCCACACTCTTTTACAAACCAAGGCTGGGTTCGGGCCAAAACGGTTAATTGGCACAGTTTGAAATTGGTCGGGTCAGGTCAAAATACTTTCTGTGATATCTTTGAATAATTATTTTGCTGAATACGATAAAAGACACTACATAAAAATATAGTATCGAGAGTTTTGATCGTTTGACTCATTTGATCTGTTAAAATTGAAACAATCATATTTGGACCGATATATCTTAATAATTACTTTGCGGAATATGATAAAAAAAATACTAAATCTTGTCTGTTTCTTTTATGTTTTTTTAAAGCAACACTGCTTGATGGAGAACCGATTATATCTTTGCCACCTAAGACCATTAATTTGAAGAAAGTGGATTTCACTCCCGAAGAGCGGGATTTCTACTGCAGGCTGGAGTCTGATTCCCGTGCTCAGTTTGAAGTATGTTTTATTTATTTTTTTATTCTTTATATATATATTTTTTAATGATGATTTATGTCTTTATCTATAGTTTTTTGTGAAATATGTTGCATGCTAATTTACTAAATAATAAATATTATAAATTTCTCTGTGTCAGGAATATGCAGCTGCTGGAACAGTGAATAAAAATTATGTTAACATATTGCTGATGCTTTTACGCCTCAGACAAGCTTGTGATCACCCTCTTCTGGTCAAAGGATGCAAACCAAACTCTGAGTGGAAATCATCTCTTGAAAAGGCGAAAAAACTTGATCCTGAAAAACGAATTCGCCTTCTTAATTGTTTAGAAGCTTCTTTGGCAATTT
The DNA here is from genome assembly GCA_009936405.2 of Stevia rebaudiana. NCBI lineage: Eukaryota > Viridiplantae > Streptophyta > Magnoliopsida > Asterales > Asteraceae > Stevia > Stevia rebaudiana. Next base: position 7,130,168 of record WOUH02000014.1, read on the forward strand.
GCAGCATATGCAGTGTATGTTAAACATCTTTTATTGCTCAAACAACATTCTTTATTTATCAGTTTGTATAAATCTTTAGGCGCTAGTAAGGTGGTGGGGTTCTGACTAGCGATTAACCGTGATTATTCAGAATTAACCGGATTGTATATGCACATTTTTTACTGATTTTGACGAACAATTTTGACTGATTTGATCAATTTTTGCTCACTTTTGACCAATTTTTTTACTGGTTTTGTCCGTTCTTGACCTCCTACCGATTTGTCGAAATCGCAGCTGTGGGTTGCCGATTAGAGATTAATTGCCAATTCATCAGCAATCAAAATTTGATTTTATTGTAACATTGTATTTTATTTTTAATGGTCTTGTAAATTTTACAGGATCCACCTGAAGATGCGGTGGTGACACCATGTGAACATGTGTTCTGCAACCAATGCATACTTGAACATCTTTCAAGTGATGATAGTCAGTGTCCATCATCCAAATGCAAAGTTATCCTCAACACCGCATCAATATTTTCTAAATTGACTCTCAAAAGCTCTATGAATGACAAATCAACAGATTTTACTGGCATAGTGAAAGCCGAGACGAACGACCCTTGTTCGTCTAGTTGGACGTCAAATATCGTGGCTTCTGAGGCACTTGATTCCTCCAAAATAAAGGCGGCGGTTGAGGTTCTAGAAAATATTGTTAAACCCCGCGAAATAAAAAGTGATGATAGTAATAATGTCAAAGTCGTGGGTGATAAAGCAATTGTGTTCTCTCAGTGGACTCGGATGTTGGATTTGCTTGAAGCTTGCTTGAATAAATCTTCCATTGGTTACCGAAGACTTGATGGAACAATGTCTATTGCGGCTCGGGATAAAGCCGTGAAGGATTTCAACACTCTTCCACAGGTTTGATGGGAATCCCACATTCATATATATATATATAAATATAAATATATATATTGGGTTAGGATTATTTTTTAACTCATAAATATCTCGAGAACTGTGAGCAGTGTTATCAATAGCGAACATAGCGATCGCTATAGCGCGCTATGTCGTGATGCGAGAGACCCTCACTATATGCAAATAGCGATCAGATAGCGGATGATAGCGCTTTTTTTTTTTTTTGCTGTTTACCAATGATTAAGGTATTTAAGCGGCTGGATAGGGTTTTTTAGTATTCTTTATAAATATAAACACATAAATATGCTATAAAATAGCTATAAGTTCTATAAATCGTTAAATAACTTTATAAAATAGGCTAACAATTCTATATCGCTAAACACGAAATAGCGGTCGCTATTTACCGCTATTCGCTACGTAGCATATAGGTGGCTTGTCGCTATTTACCGCTATTCGCTGTTAATAACTATGACTGTGAGAACACCTTTGAATCGCATAATTTTACATGTGTAACTTTAGTGTAGGTTATATTACCTACACAAGTGCAGGTAAACAATAACAATTTAAAAACATGTGATAAAATTATTTTGATTGTTTTTTCTGTACTTAAACTAAAGTAACTGTATATAAATTGTAAAAAAAATAAATTATATATGAGTTTCTGAATATAGAGTTCTGAAATGATTATATACATATATTAGTATTTATTCTGTTAAGTTGTTCTTTAACAATATGGTGTTGTGGTGGTTGTAGGTTAATGTTATGATAATGTCTTTAAAAGCAGCAAGTCTTGGATTGAACATGGTTGCTGCTTGTCATGTGCTACTTTTGGATTTATGGTGGAATCCAACAACCGAAGATCAAGCAGTTGATAGAGCTCATAGAATCGGGCAGACTCGTCCAGTTTCTGTTTTAAGGCTCACTGTTAAAGATACCGTTGAAGATCGTATATTAGCTCTTCAGGTATGCTATATGCACCGTTTATTAACGGGCTTGTTGAAACTCTTCTTTTCTCACATTTTTTTTTATTTTTTAATTTTTTTCTATATATTGTTGGTAACCTAGCTAAATAAAAAGGAATCATATCATATTTTCCCAACACCCATATCTACCTTTTCTATTTTTTGTTATGTTTTTTGGTTAGAGTCAAATAACCAATGAACAATGAGACTTTTAGTAGGATGAATCTTCTGCTCATTTCCTCAAAAAGGAAATAATGGAATAAATTTTAAAATAATTTCATTTTTTGTGGAACTGCAAAATATTTTTTCAAATCTAACTGTCTAAGAATTTAAAAGATGATACGAATATTTCTTGTTTATTATTGATTTACGTTGTTTCAAAGTAATATGTCACAGAGTCTTTAATCATTTCTACTTTATGACCTGCTTCTGCTTACAAATAGTTGAATTTTGATTTTTCTAGGAACAAATCTGGTTCCATTATTATTTATAATTTTAATTTTGTATATTTATAATTTTGTGGGTCTGGTTTCTCATTTAGTGTGAGAATAAACTGAAGATGGGACCTACAAAAAGGTAAGATTTTGAATTGAGAGTCTACAAACAAGATCGTGTTTATTTTATTTTATTTTTTTATTTTCTTTTTACCATCATTTAAGAATGCTTTATTGCTATCTTTCATGTTTTCGATCTGAGCAAGAATCCAAGAAGTCTTAAATTTTCATATGCTTTATCTGGTTTACAAGGTTTACTGAAAATATCAGATTTAGTTTGATAGAGGAGTTATTTGTATCAGTTAAATTGTCTAAAACACCCTTCATCACTAATGGTTCAGTTTGTTTACTCCCTAATTGGGGTTATAATTTACTAAATATTGGTTGGTGTGATTTTTGCAGCAAAAGAAGAGAGAAATGGTGGCTTCTGCTTTCGGGGAAGATGAAACTGGTAGCCGCCAGACTCGCCTTACAGTTGATGACTTGAAATACTTGTTTCAATCTTAACGAAGGTTCATTAATGGATATATGGAGTTAATATTGACTTTTAGTTATGATAGTTAACAAAAGCAGATAATTTTCAGTTGAAGAAAAGTTTTCGTTGGTAGTTGTTCATTGGAAGGTTATAGAAATTGAATTCTTTTTAAAAAGTGGTTTTTTTGAGTTTGATCTCAATGTATAGGATTATAATGGCATACATTAGGTCAAGATGTAGAGGGTTTTTTTTTAATTTTTATTTTATTATGTTTTTCATCTATTTCTGCCTTATACTTGTATCTTCAGTTCCATTGAAATTTTGCATGTTTATATTTAAAACTGAAAACTTGTTTTATATTGTAATGTAAACACTATTATCACTATATTTGATTAATTACAACTATATGATTGCACCAAGCGGTGTTCATGATATTGTTTTAATGTTGCTGTAAAAATTGTTAGGTCAGGTTATTAATAGGATTGGAGCTTGTATATGTAATTTTTAAACTTATATATATAAAACCTCAAAGTTGACATAAATACATCAAAGTTTACCCAGTGTAGTTCGTACATAAAGAATAAAACTCAAACATAATAAATTAAATACTTAAAAATTGAAACAAATATATATGTAAAAATTGATTTTTGACCGATTTAGACCACTTACCAAATTTAGTATCCGATTATGTGAAACTGCAATAATGGACAAAGGAGTAGCGATTAAACACCGATGAATCTTGTTTAGTGGTAGGTAAACTACTAACAAACTATCTCAGAAGCTCTAATGAATTGTGAGACCAATCTTATTAAAAGCAAAGTTTTGGGTCATAGGGCCGGAAATTTACAAAGGATAACCCGATGAATCATGTGAGTTATATAGCCTTCGGGGCTTGAAAACCAAATATATCAAAGCAAAAGAGATAAACACGTATTGATTTTTCATACAAGTTTTCTTATGTTTAACAACGTTTTTTGATTTTATCTTCCATGCAACCTGAATCACAACAAATTGGGTCGGCTAGATGGTTCTAGCCAAACTATTTGGTACTTTGGTTTGAAGTGTTTTTACACGTTATAATCTATACAGATGCATAAGCATATATTTAAGAAGAAAAAAAATATAATTATGAACAAGTTTGGTTTATATAGGCGGTTTTAAGTTTCAAACAATGAAGTAAATCATTAAACCTTCGTTTCAAACCATAAACTTTTATTGAACAATGCGAACTATAAATAAAAGTTGCTATAGTGGACAATACAAGTAGTTCAAAAAACACACTTTTTAAAATGTACTTATTGTTGGTAAAGTTCTAATTTTTTTAGAACGATAAACACACGAGCCTAAATCTACTTTTTAAATTCGACAACATCTCTCTTTAAGTGGATTTGAACCCTCAAACATTTGGATGTCCTTTTAGGATGTTTCTATTTTTAATAAAAATAAAATAAAACACTTAGTCTCTTGTTTAAAAACAAATTGCATCTTTACGGCCTTACGGGTTTTAATTTAACATATCATAGATATACAATATATATAGTTCGTCTAGCTAATTTTTTTTTTTCTGAAATCTGTTGTCTTTTAGTTATTTAATGCCTCATAATCTCATATTTCCAATTATCTAATTCGATTTACTTTTACATTCATACAAATTTTAATTCGTAAATGAATCTAAATATAAATAGAACATAAACTATAAAGTAACATAATAGAATAAAATTTGAAATGATAAGAAACAAAGCCGATTATCAGCATCATCGTGTCCAACATTCAAATTTTGCACAACAAACACGGTTTCAGTTGTTAATTTATCAAGCAGTTTGCTGTACAAACAACATCAATACACATGTAAAAACAACAATCAAATCACATTCTTCAATCTTCAACACCGATCATTCAACCACGCCAGAATATCACCACGAACAATCTGAACATTTTCATCAGTCTCACCAAACAACAACGAATGCATCATCCCGACGTAGATCTTCAAGCTCTTATCCTCACTCTTAGCTTTCTCATACAACTCCTTACTCACTGCAAAATCAGTAACAACATCAGCATCTCCGTGAAGAACAATGAAAGGTATCTTCACATCGCTTAATCTCGAGCTCAAATAATCCGTCACACGCAACAGCTCCATCACCGTCCCCAATCTCGGCTTCCCGGTGTACCGCATTGGATTCATCGCTCCGATGATTCTCTTCGCCGGAACTTTAACCGACTTATCGACTAAATCAGCCGTCGGTACAATCGCTAAAGTTGGAGCAAATTTCGAAACAAACATCAAAATCTCAGGTATCGGCCATTTAGGTCTTACTTCATCGGAGATCTTACACATCGGAGCAATCAGAATCGCTCCGTTGAAGAAATCAGGTCTGGTAAACTGAATCAAAAGGCAGATTGCGCCTCCCATGGATTCACCGAACAGGAATTTCGGAATATTCCCGTAATTCGCATCGGAATCAACGATTGAGGTGAAAAATGCTACGTAATCGTCAACAACAGCGTTCACATCGGGAACAAATGCTTTAAGTCCTTCCGATCGCCCGTGACCTTCCATGTCAAGTGCGAAACAGGCGAATCCGGCGCCGGCGAGGAAGATCGCCGTCGATTGGAATGCCCAGCTGATGTCGTTGCCATAGCCGTGGACCATACAGATGATGCCACGTGGTGGTGTAAGAGGAAGCCATGATCTTGTGAAGAGTGATAAGCCTCTTGGTGATTTGAAGATGGAGCTAGTGGACTTGATGTTATGGAGTTTGTAATAGTCTTCTTCATCTGGTGTGTTTCCCCAATAGTATTTTCGCTTCTGGATAATCTGCTGTTCTTCCTCCATGGCTGTCGGGTGAGTGTTCTGATCTGTTTTTAAGTTTTCATTTTGTTTCGTTTCATTTTTAATGAACCAAAAATTGTTGACTTTATGTTATTGTGTTCTGATATTTTTTTTTTCTCTTGAAGTTTAGTTGAAATTGTTAATTTTGTGAAGGTATTGTGCGGCACACATTTTAAGACTTTGTATTTGAGAATGTGGGTATCAAATGAACATTGGTTTTGCAATTATTTTTTTAATTTTTTTCTTATCTTTTTAAATCTTGAGAAATTGAACCTGTCTTGTGACCATGTTTAGTCCACCTGTCTTGGGATAATGTCTCGTCCTTTAGGTGTGATAAAAATAATTATCAGTCCAAATCCAAGTTATTAGAGTTTAGGGCTAAGCATGGTAAAACCAATGTTGCAGAAACCGGATAAGGCGGCCGATTAATCGGCCGGAAATCGCTAGTCGGCGGTGGTCTGATGCGTTTTCTGGTAATCGGAGAGAAAATCGCTACTGGTCAAAAATCGGTCAAAGACGCCTTAATTGGCCAAAAATGGGGCCAATCGACCAAAATCCGGCCAACTTCTGATCGAATTCTGGCAAAAAGAAGACGTACCATTGAAGTTGGAGCTGTGAAGGCGACGGGGATGAAGAAGACTAGTGCTCAAACGACGGCGATGATGGTTTGGTGGTCAGGAACCGGCGGCGATGAAGGTGGATGGCGTCGTGGACTCGTGGTAGACTGGTAGCATGGTAGGTTAAAATGGCAACACCGAGTAAAACGGAAATTAGGGTTTGTGCGTACGCTTGTTGCAGCTACAGGAAAAGAAAAGTTGCCATGTTCCTTATTTGGGTTTAAATGCCTTTCAAATGAAAAATATATTAATTATATAATAATTAGTTAATAAAAATATAATTATTTTTATATATTTCATATAAATTTTGTGTATATATATAAATATCTATATATAATTTTAAAAAGCTACATATAAAATTCTAATCCGTCTAGTTCCGATTAATCCTGATTAATCTCTAGGCGGCACCTCATCGCCTAGCTAGCGCCTAGCGCCTTCTCAAACATTGTGTAAAACACGTGATTAGGTCGGACCAGTTCATGTAAAGGGGTTAAAATGGATTCGAAATGAACTAAAAAGTTAATTACAAAAAGTCATAATTGAAATCAAGTGAAAAAAGTCGCAAGATTAAATTAGTTGGGCGTGCCTCCAGTAGTGGGAGGCTAGGTAAACAGGTTGGCTGATATGTAGCCAAATATCTAGTTGACACGTCTTGGACCATGTGTACTTGGCGCAATTAACTTCAACTCCAAGTCTCAACTAAGACTATGTGCAGCGGTCACCCCTCTCAAATTTTCTGCCACATCATCACCCCTCCCAAATCCTTCAAACCCCACAATGGTCACCCCCCCCAAACTCTTCCCCC
>WOUH02000014.1:7148748-7169131 GCA_009936405.2 Stevia rebaudiana
CACCCGAAACAGAATCTAAATAACAAATAATAAAAACAATAAAATCTATCAAATTAGTGTTACCGTTCAACCACAAAGGTATTAAAAATAAAGGTTGGAGATGGTCTCTTATTCTCTGTTCAGTGCGACTCCAAAAGTATTCTTTCTTTTCTTTTGAGCTATTCGTGGTCGATCTCCCTTCTGTTTGTCCGAAATCCTCCTATCTTCTGCCGTCGCCCACAAGAACCACGAAAATTCTTGTCATTTTAAAAAACTCTCAATTATTGTCCCTAAATCCTTACGTGAACCCTTTTCCACGGCCCAATCACATTTTCCTTTTACTTGCAGCAAGTTTCTATGGCCCATCTTTTTAAATCCATAAAAAAAAAACCCACGTGAATAATATTTTGTATATCTTTTCTTTGTTTTTCATTTAATCATTTAGCGGCCCATGTTTTAGTAGCAAATAAATTGAGTTAGCCCAATCAACTTTAAGTGTAACCAAATGAGCTCATAATTCAGAACAGATTAGCTTTTTCACAACTCTTAGTCTCGCGAACTCCTCAATCTCCACGGGTCTCGGGCTCTTCTTAAATGAGCTCGTTTAAACATAAGAACATACGAAAATAAAAGTAAACTAATAAATAACTAAAAATAAAAGTAAACTAATAAAAACTAAATAAATACCTAATAAAATATTCTAAAATAACTACTAAAAAGATGTAAAATTTGTGTTAAGAAATTATACTTCAACCTTCCTTAACTTACAGATCTGAACACATACCTTTAGGATAATTTAAATTTGTGTTCCAAACTATTAATGCTAAGCTTTCCATACTAAATTCTGCACCTAACGTCATATTAGGTGGGAATTGGGTATCTTAACATATAAGTTTTAGATGGACATTAACCCCAACCCCATAGCTGATCCTTTCAGGAGATCTCTACTTAACCCTTTAGTTAAATGTTCAGCTAAGTTATGTTGAGTTTTAACATACTCAACAGATATGACACCATGCATAATGAGCTCACGAACTATGATGTGTCTTACACCTAAGTGTCTTGACTGTAAGCCTTAGCCGATGTAGCTTCACTATCACACTTGATAGATATAGGAGACATTGATTTTGGCCATAATGGAATTTCATAGAGTAGATTTCTCAACCAGCCAGGGGCTCTGCCCCTTGGACCCCGCCAGGGGCTGCCGCCCGAAATTCTGTTCAAGGAAGCGTGCACTCTTATTTGAATGTCATACGCAATCTTTAATTACACTAAAATATCCAACATATATGGTTACAAGTTTGGCAGTGGAATTGATATAATCATAAGCCTCTGCCGATTGCCACTATTTAATCCAAAACATATTCTACTGTCACGCACATGGGGTTATTGGCTCCAATTATTTGCTTATCTGAATGTATAATAAGATTATGTTATTTTATAGTGAAAGAAAAGTAGGTTTCATTTCTTGGAGGTTAATTTGCAAAAACAATAGAACCAAGAAAGGTTTTTTCGGTGAAACGAATTAGAAACTTTTTATGTGTTGGTTGCATTTGTAAGGAAAACTTAGTTTTCTTTGGTGCTGGCTTGTAAAGTTAAGAGAACACACTCTTGCATGAATTTTGCTGTGATCAAAAGAAATCACAATGCACTATTCGATAAGTTGATAATTGGTTATCAATTGAATATAAACCAAAATCTGATCATTGGTTTCTGAATTGATTCGGAATGTTTTTTCGGATTTTATGTATTCAAAGTTAGAATTTGGAACTGAATTTAAAATTGCTACTGCAACTTTACTTGGTTAATGAAAATGGGAGTTTGGTTTGACTGGATTGATCGCTATGGTTTCCTAATTCATCTAAATATCCGGGGGGTATTTTGGTTCCAAAATTCCATGTTGGTGATATTTTGGATAATGTGTTTGCAAGTTATAATGATCAAATTGGGCATGTTCAAGTTTTCATTTTGTAATGCATATTAATTTGGTTCATGTCATTAATTAGTCAACGAATTTTGGAATACATTTTACTGAATTGGTTGATTATGATTAATGGATTAATTGGGATTCCAGTTTGGAATTTGGTTAGATATCTACAACTCCAGTCACATCTTTGGTTTTGTGATTCGTTTGTCAATGGGTTTCGAGGTATTTAAGATATCAATTGGATTAGCAATTGACATGTTTTTATTTAAAAAAATAAAAATAAAAAAATCAATTTGGTGCTTTATTGATTTGGTATGGCACTGGAGATCGAAAGTTCTCTTCATGATATCTCAATTAAATTGATGTTTTCAACAACTCTGAGTGAAATAAATTCACTACTAGAAAAAACACATTTAATGACATGCGAAAGATAACATACACTTATTTTATAACACGTAAAAATATGTGTCATAGAAAAAGTGTCATGGTTTTCATAATATAAATTTTTTTTAACACATAACTTTGTGTGTCATTATTTTAGTGTCATAAATAAAAATAAGACACATAAAAGCCTAATAGCATCCCCGATTTTTATTTCCCGTTGACTACTTGAACCCGGTGTTTTTAGGATCCCATGATCTGGTCATGTTTCCATTTTCAGTTTTGAAGAAACCCTAATTGCAAGTTTGGGACGATCACTTCATCTCTTTCATCAAACATCCATAATTGATGCCTAAAGAGATTAGGTAATAAAGCAACGCGACGAATCTGTCCTGGCAAAAAGATGATTATGAGGTGAGATCATTTCCTCGGTTGTTAAAACGACCGATTGTCACCATAAATCGACGATGCCCTAAATTACAGATATTTTGAATTTTCGTTCATGGTTATTAAATTGTTTGATTGATTCTATTTATTGCTGAATTGGAATTAACAATACAAAGAATGATTGACTGACAAATAATAATTTGTGTTGAGAGTTTAACCAATGATACTCCTAACTTACACTTCCATTGTCAAGGGCAACCCCGATAGCTAGTAAAATCATAGAAATGTACACTTGACTCACACGCAGTTTTGCTTATGCGTTTTCGTTCATTTTTATTTATCACTTTGGGCAAAATTACGTGGAGATCGAGTGTACTTATTTTTTAATCATCATACTACCAGGATTGCTCTTGCTAACGGAATGAAAGTTAAGAGTGCTATTGTTCAAGTTGTTAAGCACATCTTATTATCTGCAAAGAGTTATATATAGTTTGAATATGATTATTAAAAATTTAAAATCCAATTGCTTTATAATTAAGTAAACTTTTTATTTTTTTGCTTTTGTTTAGATGCCTAGGATACTTGGTGGGTATGATCCTTGCCTTGATGATTATGCAAAAGGTTACTACAATAAACCCGAGGTTCAAAAAGCTCTTCATGCTAGCGATGGTCTTCAACTCAAGAACTGGACAATTTGCAAGTAACGAAATGAATACATTTCTATTCTAACCATATTTAATTAAAGACATTATGTGTTATGAACTTATCACATATTAATGTTGTGTAGTATGGACATATTCTATGGGTGGTCACAGTCAAAAGCTTCTGTTCTTCCCATATACAAGAAATTGATTAATGCAAAACTTAGGATATGGGTATACAGGTAATTAATTAGATATTTGCAATGTAAAGTTAATAGAATTGTGTTTATTTATGGTCAATTTTAAGTTATGACTTTTGGTTTGATAGTGGAGATACCGATGGAAGAGTACCGGTGTTGTCCACAAGATATAGCTTAAGTTCTCTAGGCTTGCCTATAACAAGAGCATGGAGGCCATGGTATAACCAAAAACAGGTGACTCACTTTTCTTGCTCCAACTTCTTTGAAGATATAAATATGATGCAATTAAAGTTATAATTCTTTGTGGTGCTAATTATCTGATTCTGAAAGTAGCATCTCTTTTCCTAGGGACAGGTTAGCTTGTAATATCTCACCTTTTTCAGACTTTATTAATACTTTAATATAAGTGATCGAGTGATCATATATATTGAGTATGGTTGTTGAAAATATGATGTAATTAAAGTTATAAATCTTTGTACTTCTATGTATCTGATTTTGTAAGCAGCATCTCTTTTCTTAGGGATAGGGTTAAGGCTTGCAATATCTCACCTTTTTTAGACATTATTAATAACTTTGATATTTATGAGTGAGATATACTATGTATGATTGTTATATCTAATGTGTACTTTGTTGTTGTTTAGGTTGGTGGTTGGCTTCAAGAATACGAGGGGCTGACTTTTGCAACATTTAGGGGAGCGGGTCATGCAGTGCCGATTTTCAAACCAAGTGCGTCACTTGCATTCTTCACTTCATTTCTTCTTGGAGAGTCTCCACCGTCTCATCGATAATTTACTCGATTTTGTCAACATATATATGCAGTGAAAAAAGATTTTGACTCTAGATATTGAAACTATATAATAGCTTAAGGTATAACCTCAATAATGTATGGTCATATGCTACACAAAGAGATATCCTTTGGAATTTTGATGCTGGGGTTAATTCTCTAAACATATAAGTAATGTTAGATCTGATATAATTAATAATAAGGAGATGGATCGAATACATGTATTAGTTTTGATGCTAATCGTAGGATTCAATCAAATAATGACATGTGTACACACCTAAAAGGTTATTAGAATAATTTTTCAATTTAACATGGTTCTAGAAACGACACGTAATTTTAGCAGTGAACTTTTTTCATTTAAACAAACTTTCTCTCATTATTTAAAAATCAAATATCTTTTTTTACACTTTGATATTTTTTTAAAAACACCACAACATTAAATAGATAATTTCATTATCTTTAATTCGAGTATAGTATTGATATGGTTTTTTTCGATTATTTTTACGTGGTTCGTAATTATGTACGTGTTCCGTGATTTTGTGATACGTGATTATACCCTTGGTCTGTAATTTATGTGCATATTTGGTCGTGGTATGTGATTATACACGTGGTCTGTGATTTCGATGTGCCTGATTATACACTTGCTAATTCGTATTTTATGTATGTATTTTGATCGTGGTCCGTGATTATACATGTGGTCCGTGACTTCGTGGTACATGATTATACACTTGGTCCGTATTTATCAGTGTATTTTTGTTGTGGTTCAGGATTATTCACGTGGTCTGTAATTAACATTGTGGGTCCGTAATTAATTTAATGGCGTTTCTGTCCTTTTAGAAAATATGATGCGTTAAGTGTGTTTATTTATCAAACGTTAAATACGGTTTTACTACCGCGTTAATCAGAGACCTTCATTAAAAAGATCCGACGAATAAATTTACATTCTACGATTAATACGGTTTTACTTATATGTATTTTAACCGTCCCAATAATAGTAATATGTGATCTTTGTAGTTCTGAATGATGCACAATTCTTCATCTAGCGCCATTCAAGCTAATAATTACTAGGGTAAAAAGCGATTAATTTCCGTTTATACTTTAATTACGATCGAGCATCAAAAGTGTACTGTTTCTTTATCAACAATTGATATTAATAGAAGACAATTGATCATTTATCGATAACAATAATTTTATGGACGTGATAATACTGTACATTTGCCGAGTTTATTTGTGGTTACCAAAAAGATCACCATCTACACCATATGCACTCGTGTATACTTTTAGACCATCACCTTTTTAATTATGCTCACAAGTTAATTATTTGTACTTGTATAATAATATTCACATAAGGTAAATGAAATCATTCATGCTCGAACCAATAATTGCGGAAATAAATTTCAATGTCTACATTGTGTATACACATATCATGATCGCCATTTTGAAAATATAAGATCTGATGTCCGGACCATGTGTTTTTTGGTTGGGTTGGTACTGCGCCGGTCCTTGGACTGGTTTTGACCACCTATGTAAAAAGGGTGTTCAACTTCTAGGTAAAACCTAATATGGATATCACCCCCTTGGGCTGGTTTTGACCACCTATGTAAAAGGGGTGTTCGACTTCTAGGTAAAACCTAATATGGATATCACTTTTTACATTTGATTGATTTGATGGATCCAAATTAAAGATACTCTTACTTAAAGGTACTCGATCTTAAAGGACAAGGTTGACACGAAAACCATTTTCTCGTACGATAAATAAAAAACAACTTAATGAACTTAAACATTTTTATTTATTCATACGTTATTAATTTTTAAAACGAATTGCATCGTTGAATCACAAATATTTCTTTTCTTTTAAACGAATATAATAAAGACATAATAAAAAAAGGAGACAATTTGCGCATAAAATTTTAATAGTAATTTATATGCAGTATGATGATAATTTACATATTATACTTTTTTAATTTTATATTTACGTTTCTATAAGAGATTTATTCAGTTTTTTCTTTATTTTTTCATGTATTTATGTATACTCCGTATATGTAGTATGATATAATACAGTCATACTCACATAGGTGGATAAAAAGTATGATGATAATTTATATATTTTAATACTTTGAACTACTTTACACATTTCATATAAATGTTTTTTTTTATGTATCTATATATATAGCTGTTAAAAAAATTTGTATATGTAGCATACTTGTTTGAAAGAGACCACAATTTATGATTTAATACCGTATTAAAAATAATAACGTATGAAAAAAATAAAAAGTATTTAAAGTTCACTTAACTATTGTTTTTTGGTTCTCGCATAAAAAGTTATTTTATCATGAAATATCCTTGTTATTTAAAATACATCGGTGATTTATACCTCCAAAATTATATATTTTCTAAAATCCGTTGGTATTTTTTACTGATCCCATGTTTTCATTGAGATATGCCTGACCGAACTAACAAACATTCTAGAAAATAAAAAATTATCTTTTAAACGTCAAAATCCATCGGCAAAAAGGATATAAGAAATGTTCATTGCAGAACTATAAAAAATGATAATTGAGAAACACTCGTAGGCCGTTGATCTTTTTTTTTACTGTATTTTTTTTTGTACTGTATTATTTTTTTGTACTGGATTATTTTTTTTATGTACTCGATTATTTTTTTTTGTACTGGATTAATTTTTTGTGCTGGATTTTTTTTGTACTAGATTATTTTTTTTTTGTATAAGATTAATTTTTTTTATACTGGATTATATTTTTTTGTATTGGATTAATTTTTTTTGTACAAAAGATGAATCCACTAGTGTTTTCCAGTTCCCCTTTCTTTATAGTTCCCTACTAAACCTTCCTCAAAATGATATATATTAATTTCTATACAATGAATCAATAGAGTCCATCGCTAAATATGCATTGATAATACCAATTAACGAGACGTTGTTGCTCATTTTCAAACCTTTACAGATGAATTACTTAGGGATGAGATCGGTACCGTTTCTGTACCGACCGCTCCCGGTCCCAAAAAACCTAGTCCTGAAAATTTTTAAAACTCGGTCCCGAATAAATTGGTACGGTGCTGATCCGGTACCCATTTTTCGGTAATTTACCGGTTTCATTTTTTATAAATATGGGTACACCCAATATTCAAACATGTTCAGCTATAAATAAAATGAAATTCATATAAACTTGTAGTTTTCATAAATCAATTTTTTCAAAGGAAAAAAAGACATTGTTCTAAAATCGTAATATCATTTTTTATAAAGCCTCCTTGAGTCCGACTTAGCTTCAGGTACGAGTCAAGAACAGAAGAAGGGGATCGCCACAATCAAGAAGCAAGCTAAAAGTTGTTGTTTAGATGACTTTATGTTATGAAACAACCCTGGAAAAAATGTAATGATAGGAGTAGCCCGTCAAGTAGAGGCTTTCTTAGCGAAAAAAGTATATTCATGGATGCATGATCTATTTTATTTAACAAAAAACATTTGTTTTTAAATTAAATTAAAGAACAACTAATTTCTATTATAAGTGTACTGTCTAAATGAATAGTTTTGATGTTATATTAAAAAAAATATGCATATTACCGGTACCTGGTACCCAACCGGGATTTTACCGGGTACCGTTAGTCCCGAGCCCGAATTTACTAAAAATCAAGTCCCAGTCCTTGTCTCGTTATGTTCGGTCAGTACCGATACCGGCATTCGAAAACAAATCTCATCCCCAGAATTACTCACAAAACCTACCTTCACCAACCAATTATCAATAATTTATGTTTTGGTAAAAGTCTTTTGTTTCGTATTGAATGTATACAAGGTCATTGGAGTATTGATATGAGGAAAATTGAAGACATTAAAAAAGCACATAAAAAACAGACCTTCCAAAATCCATGACACGTTCAGCCATCGAAATAAAAAAGGTTAATAAGAATTGTTAGTTTGATAAAATAAGCAGCCTAAAAAATGTGTTCAAAAGTCTACGGTTACACTTTTCAATACTCTTACGTGCCAAACAAGAAAAAGTACACAGTTCGTTCCCACATGTTAAAATATTCTATTTATAAAATAATCATCTTTTTTAAGAAAAATGTTTTGTGTTTCCTTAAATAACACGCAACCTTTTGGATTTTGTGTGACTAGGATTTATTAGGTATTATCTATCTATACAATTAGAAAGTTTTGGACACGAGACAAGTGCGAGAATTTTGTGGTGTTAATTAGCTTCTTGGTGTCCATGTTTCTTCTTTTTTTTTTCCTGCTTCCATTCGTCTCCTCTCACTTGTATCTCCAAGTTCTCTATTTTTATGGGCAATTGTTGTATAGGATCAAAGTTTATCCCCGAAATCGTTAGAACCAGATTAGATTAGGGTTTTATTGGTGTAATTTTGGTGTTTTGAATGGTTTGATTTTGGTTTTGCATTCGTAGACAAAAAAAACAAAACTTGCATCAAGGGTAAATGTTTTGTCACTTTTATTTTCCAGGTTTTTAATAATTTATTTTTGGTTTATGCAGGTTACATTCAGTATTAATAAGATACGCATTTGCACTTTCCGGTTTTATGACGGATTGACGATCACTTACCACATAGTATATTCTAGAGTTTTGCGAAGGAGTTACAGTTCATCGTACTTTTTTCATTGTGTTTGAAGTTCGAGCTTGTGTATAGTGACCGCAACCTGTGACGTGTGTGCTGAACTATTTATCATTGTACAATATGGCGATGAGGCCGGCTTATTTTTCGTGCTTTTTTAATTTGTCACATAATTTTTTTTTATTTGCGATAAAGTTTTGGGTATTTATATGTTTAAACTAGCAATTAGCACCGCACTTCACGATCGAGTAAGCCCAGCTTTGAATATAGAAATGTACATCATCATATAGTAGATAAAAAAATCAAATAACTAAAAAGACCCAAAACGTACCAAAACTTTGACCTATTAGCCTACAATGATCCCGATTCAGCTAATTGTTATCACAACTTCCAATTTTTTGATCATTTACACCGTTACTGTTAAAAAATCCTAACACCGTTTGTTTTATTTATGACGTGACAATTGTTTTAAAATCTTAAAGTATAAGTTCCAAATGAGTCATCTTTACAAATTAAACTACATACCACCTTCTTCATCCTCATGTAAACTAAACAGGAATCCAGTCGATCCAAAGACGAAGGGATTAGATGTCATATATCAATGCATCCATGCTTCGTCAACCGATCCCGGCTTCACTTCACTAGCAACCAAACCTACATTCGGAAAAGACACAGAGGTTTTGAAGGTGTGAGGTCCAATCCGATTAAACACTTTACTTTTGAACATCAAAATTGACATGAATTCAAACGTTTTCACACAAACCTGTAACAAAATCACATAAAGCATATCAAACTCATGAGGGCAAAGTTCAACTATGAAGGCAACGTTCCCTTTGTATATCGAAAGCCCAATGAACACCTTCAAAGAGTCCATTTATTAACCCAAACAAATTAAACAAAACCTAATTCATTTACAAATCAAATATGTTTAAGAAATAAGGAAATGGAAGGAAGACAACCCTTATTTTAATTAATTGGTCGGTGTATTAGCATTTCGGAGTGAGTTTTCTTGAGGTTTGATTTACAGGTTTCATTGTGGATAGAAAACATATTTTAGAGTTAAAAAGGGGGAGGGGGTAGGGTTTTTTGTGATGGATACTCCTCGTTTTGAGGTTATTGAAAGATTTAACATCTTCTTCCAAGCTTATGAAATTTTGTTTGACAGATTTTTCACCGATGACAGTGAGAGGATATCAAAACCTAAACTTTAAGATTGTCTCCCTCATCAAATTGCATTTTATTCACCTAAGTTTGTAAAGATAGGTCATTTGGCCCTTGCACTATATGATTTTTAAAAAATGCCACGTCATTATTTCACGTCATAATAAAACATACGATGTTAGGGCTTTTTAACGAAAGTAATGCCGCTAGTAAATGGTTTAAAAATTAGGAATGGTGATAACAATTAGCTAAGTTAAAATTATTGTAGACTAATAAGTCAAAGTTAATATTATTAAAAAAAATTTGCTATTGTAATTTTTAAAATAATTTCCCCTAAGCTATAAATAAAATTGTTAAACAATAGAACATTAAAAATTTACTTGGCAAAGTTTAAACAAAAATCTAGTAAATAAGGAAAAAGTGGAAAAAAAAAACGAAAATAAAAAATTTTGAAATTGGGACACTAAGAAGAATTAAAAACTACGGCCGGAAAAAGAACGTACTCACGCCGACTTTTTCAAATAGACCGTATCCTTTGTTCTACTAACATTCACAGTAGATTTTTCCATGTACATTAAATTATACCTTAAATATTTACATTTGTGTGCATTTGAACCCGGGACCCCTTCATAATGATGCTTCTAAAGGCAAAACCCCTTCCACTGGCCACCAACCCCAAGGGAATGTTCCAAGAATCCGAAGTTGGAGTGGGAAACAAAAACTCCCCAGTGGGTAGGGAAGCTTCCCATCCGTTATAGTTGCTTCAGAAAGAGAAGAAATTGAAAGGTTGGGCGATCTCCTATCATGTCCGGTCATTGTGGCAAGCGAATCTATTGAGAGATATATTGAGCCGGTAAGCGGGATTGCTGCCCTTTCGCCGTTATATACCATGTCTTCCAAAGCATCTCCTCAATCTTTCCCTTCCAAGCTACTTTACGAATTTCTTATACGTTTTTTTTTTTTTTTTTTTTTTTTTATGTATCTATGTATATTACAAGTATTTGTTAAAAAATGTATACTAAAAATATACTACATATATGTGGTATACTGACGCGAGTTTATTTTCATTTTTATTTTTTTGACATTAACTTCGTTATACTTGTTTGAAAGATGGTGAAATTTGTGATTTAATAGTGCAAACCGTTGTATAAAATAATAACATATGAAAAAAATAAGAAATTTTTGAAGTTCATTTAAGTATGATTTTTGGTTCTCGAATAAAAAGTGTTTTTCTTATTCATTACCCCCATTGTATGTATATAAGAGAAAAGAATTAATAAAATAAGTGTTTATAAATGAAATAAATATATAAAATAAAATGTAGTTAGTTAAACAAAATTAGGATATATATTTAAAGAAATATATTATTTAGTTAAATTGTAAAGATGCGGATAAATAACGTAAGTATTCATATATATCTTCTCTTACTCAATCTTTATCTCTAGATTTCCGGAACTTAGAAATTTTAGAAATTTTACGTCTATCTATATTGCCAAAACTTAGAAATCTATTAAGTTATTTCATCTTAGTCTCTATCTCTATGTCTATCTATATTGCCAAAACTTAGAAATTTAGAAATAGATTCTCTAATTATAAATAATATTATTTAAAAATTATTATATTTTCGAGTAGAGATAATATAATAATAATATAATTGTTCATAAATGAAGAAATAGGAATGAAGAATGAAATGTGATATATTAAACAACATTTAGATATAAATTTAAAAATATAATATATAATTAAATTGTATATTTAAAGATAAAGATTAAGCGTAAATGCCATTAAAACTTCATATGTATATATATTTAAATATCATAAAAGTATATATAGCTTAGGCAAAATTATTGATTGTCTTATTTAAATATACCTAATTTGCTGATATTATCCTTTAATTTTAATAATTACTAGAATTGTCATTTATTTATAATGTTTGCATTGTTTATCTCGTTTATACTACTAGTCAGTGACGGAGCTTGGAAAAAACCGAGGTATGGGCGAAAATTTATGGCTAAATGTTTTTATTCATAACGCTACGTTTCGAGTCAACGATTCGGGTCAACAGTTCGGGTCAGGTCGGGACAATTTTACTAAAACTCTAATTTTTTATTCAAAAAACAAATACTACAATTTAAAATCATAGTTAACAAAAAAGACTAAATTATTTATAATGTCATAAAGATGCGATAAAACTGTGTGTACCTAAGAATAAGAGGTACAACTCAGCTCAACGTCCTTTAAGATTTTTGAATTCGTCGATAATAGATTCTAAATCAATCGTTTTAGCAATTTCTTTTTCATGTTGTTCTGATTCATTAGTTAAAGATTTTTGACGTTTCTCTTGATTTGTATCCCCATTGTTTTCATCAACATGCTTTCTTTTGAAACAATCCTTAATGTTTTTCATTTTTTCTATTAATATCAACCAAAAACATATAATTGAATTTCACCAAAAACAATGAATATTGAATCAAATGATCAATTAATCATGTATTTATCATCATAACATAACAATAGGTTAACTGAAAAAAAAAACACCACAAATAGAATATATAAAGAAAAAACAATTTTGGGGATTTTAGGGTTTTAAAGGAAAATTGAAGAGTTGGTACCTATTGGAGAATGGAGAAGGTTGGTAGAGTGGGAGGACTAGCGACGATGGGCAGTGGAGGCGGTCAGGCAGAGCTCCGCCATTGGCTGGCCGGAAATCGATAATGGTCGATGGGCTGCGGGCACCGCTTCCTTTGTTCTTCTGTTCAAGAAAGAAAGAAAGGGGAGTAGCCCATTTTGACTGTATCCCCTTTTTTTTTTATTTTCTCAAAATTCCAAAAACAATTAATAATATTATATATTGTTTATTTTAATTATTAAATAAGTAATGGGGTGGGTATTTTGTATATGTAATGGGTTATGGGTAATGGGTTTCTACTATATAATGGGCTAATTAAATATATTGGGTTTATATATGAAATAAAATTGGGTATTTAATTATAAACCCAAACCTCAAATACCCAAATAAATATCCGTTCTTTAGTCACTTGGGTATTAATGCCAACCATATTTTTTAGTAAATATAATTTTTTTTTGAAAAGGGGCAAAATTAATTTTACATTTTTTTACGGCAGGGCCGAGATTTTATATATATATAAAAACTTTGAATAACCGGGTACCAAAAACGTAGTTCTAGAAAAAGAACAAAGCAGGGGCGGTCGCACCTCCCGAGCAACACCAAGCTTCGCCTCTGATACTAGTGTTAACTTTTCTAGTTAACTTAAAGGTGAAATGTCTGTATTGACCAAAGGACAAACAATGTAATCTTAGTTTTTAAAGGACAGATTAAAGGACAAAATACGCAATTTTTTTTTTTATACTATTTTTTCACTTTTATTTTTTAGAATTCTCTAAAATTTTAACTACTTAACTAAGCAAATTATAAAACTATAATCAAATAACTGGTTAAAGTATTTTTATATGATTTATGTGTTTTCGTTTGATTAACTTATAATACTTTATTTAGCTATTTCGTTGTATAATAGTTATAATTTTATATAATATATCATAAGATATTTTTATAAAAGTAAAAACTAAATTTAGTATACCATGAAATTGATAAAATCGGTAATCGGTTTGGTTTCACGGTCGGTTTTTCTATTTTATATTCTGTTGATCGGTTTAAAAAAGTTTAAACCGTAGCAAACAGTTTGGTTACCGCAGTCTCCAATTTTTTATTGTTAGTTAATTAAGGGGCTATGCAAATAATTTTTTTAGAGTTAAAAACGTAAATGTGTTTTAAGTAGCAGAATGATGTAATATAAAGTTGGTCTAATTATCAACACTCACTTTCATTCCATCTATTACAATATGCAAATTGGATAAATTTCAAACCTTGAAACCAAACTTTTGTAAAGGTTCGCCATGGATTTGGATTTGATTTTAACTATTTGGTTTTGGTTTTTGATTATCAAAACCGTTACTAAAGGTTTGGCTTATGGCTTGACTTGAAAACTGTAAAAACCTGACAGTGAACACCCCCTAGGTACGACTGCATAAGGCCTGATTTTTTGAGGTCTGGAAAATCAAAGGTTTTATTTATATATAATGTTAACGCAATTATAACAGTTTTCTCATTGTATAAAGACTTTTAAATTCTTATATCAAATAAATAACAATTTCTAGTAATTATTATATTTAAATGACAATAACAGCAATTTAATGTATATTTAAATAACACAATCAGGAACTTTATGTATATTTTAAGTATTTGTGTCATCCATAAATATTTTAGATTTTGTTACAGCGAGAGTGGAATGAGTTCCGTACATAAATGGAGACAAAGATTCGAAACTGTCATGACGTGTAGCTGTAGAAGTATTTTAGGGTTTATACTTAACATTCCTTTTGCTTGAACACAAAATTTTGACAAAGTCATTTCCAACTTCAAACCTGAATTTAGAAACCAAGAAGAGGTCAGAATACAACTCAGCAGACCAATGACCATAACGGATATTATATCATGAAACATGCACTTGTAAAGTGATAAAAAGTTCAAGGACCTTGAGAGACTGCGATTAGTGATATCGTACAAGACAGATTTTTTGGAGTCCTAAATTTTGAATAATTATATATACGTTAATTTAATCAAAATGACATATATAATGTACTATTTTAAAACCCGTGTATTACACAAGACTACATAATTAAGATTTAAAATGTTATCGATCATTTAATCAGTGCGTACATATACTAAATTACTATGTTGTGAACACTAAAAAAATAAATGTTTAACACCTTAATGACTATAAATATGATTTGAGATTTTAAAATTATTCATTAAAACTTTTTAAATATAAATTTCTTAAATTTAGTTGAAAATTATATAAATTAAAGAAACGTCAAATTTAAGATCTAAACAAATAAAGTAAGTGTGGTTTTCTTTTATAAGATATTCAAGACTTAAATAGTTTTAGTCCACCCTTAATAGTTTTCGTTCATAATGTTTCAGGTCTTAACAATGTCATTAAAACCTTTAACAGAAAACTGTCATGACTTGAAACGTTAGGAACGAAAACCGTTAAAACCCAAAACGTTAGGGACCAACATTGTTAAGACTTGAAACGTTAGGGACGAAAACTTTTTAAACCTGAAACGTTAGGGACTAACACTGTTAAGACTTGAAACGTTAGGGACGAAAACTGTTAAGACTTGAAGCGTTAGGGATGAAAAATTTTAAAACTTGAAACGTTAAGGGATGAAAATTGATGAGACTTGAAACATTGGAGACCATTTCTGTTAACAGTGGAGGACTGAAACTGTTAAGTATTGCAAACATAATGGATAAAAAGTGCAGTTTGGGTTTTTTAAATATATAAAATATATACTTAATTAGATAATAAAATATTTAAATCTATTTTATAATTTAAGATAATATAAGAAGTATAAAAGAATTTAAAATATTAACCTAGTTAATTTAAATAAGAAAAAAATAAGAAAATGTCACATGACATTTTTTGAATGGTTTATTAGAGGTAGATATACGCATTGATACAAAAAAAATAGATAAAGAAGATTTAAGCTAAAATGTACGCTAATTAATCAAAATGACATATATAATTTATATGCGGATTGATATAAAAGTAAAATAAATAAAGAAGATTTAAGCTAAAATCTACGCTAATTAATCAAAACGACATGGTTTTGAATGGTTTCACAGTTTTGTTAGATTCGTAACAACCTCGTATTCACTTTCCATATATTATTAGATATAAGGTTATTTTAGTTGCAAAAACATATATATTTTATAATTAAAATATTTTTATATCTTTTTAATTAATATAAACTATTTACTAACTCGTTATATTTCAAACACATGAACAAATTATTTATAGCGGTAACACACTATCTTATCTAAAAAAATATAAAGTGTTTTAACAATCTGCTTAATTAATAGCTGAAAGTGTGTCTAAGGTTGTCCGGTATGCCCCTTGAGTGGGCGTGATCTACCACGCCCCAACACCGCCCCCTTCACATGTGAGTGGGCGTAAACAAATTTGTTGACCGGAATCTTGTTTTTTTTTTTTCAGTCAATTTCAATACACCACTTCCACCTCATACCAATTATAATACACCACATCACTCTCTTACTTTTTGCCTACTTACACTCACACTCAGTTGACATTTTCTCCCTAGCTGAGTGGCCAAATGAGTGACTCTCCCTGCTAGTTGGCGCCTACATGGCACAATCACTTACATTCATTTACACTCACTTACTCGAGCATACCTATTGGTTTAATAAGATGAAAAAAAAAGTATTAATGAAAACAAGTGTCAATAGCAATCATATATGAATCATCAAGCTGCATTACATAACTAAGTTGTACTTGAAACCTGTCAAAAAAAGTGTCAACTACAATAAAGTAATTGATAAGTTATATAGATTTTGACACATTATATGAAAATATGATTAAATATAAGATTATGCCATCTATATGTAGACGAGTAAACAAATCATTTATGAAAGACTACGCACACTTGTCCAATAAAAGAATTTAAGAGGACTATAATAGTTCATGCAATCCTAGGCTAGCTAAAAAATTAGAATATGATGCCTTATTGCCATTGCCTAGAATAGTTTAAGATGACATTATTAGTTCATAATATCTCAACCGATTCAACATGATAGATTTACACTACAATAAATACTAAGCATACAAGTTTAAACACATAAGATTCGAATAACGAATAAAGTACATGTATACGTTATCGATTTCATTGGAGAATTAGATTTAAAGTTTAATTTGTTTAAGCAAAGTTAGATTTAAGGTTTATATAAATAAAGTACCACATTTTTCGAGAAAACTAAAAATTCTGTTTTCAGTTTTAGGAAAAATGTTGGGATTTTTAGAGTTAGTTTAGTATTTAAAATAAAGAAAATAAAAGGAACGAATAAAAAAATAGAAATCCGAACAATATAAAAAGGGATGGGGCGAGTGTTCGAACGCTGGTCTCCATGTGATGCGTGCATATATGGTATGGGTGTATTAATCGAAGAGGATGGGCTTTATACTAACATATGCTTTATTGGTTTCCCGTAATAAAGTATGACCCTAGAACGAATCTGCTTTAAATTTGAGAGTTTAGATTGTTTGTTAAAATTGATTTAGGGATTTTGAATAAGGGACGATTACGAGTAAATCGGTTGGTTCAGTTACCTGTTTGATAGTCGGATTGATGAAGAACACGATGCACAAGGTCACGACGGGTTGAGAGATCAAATCTTGACATTCGTGTCTTAGAAGATGAAAATGAAGGTGTGATTCGATTTGGTATTGCCTAGTGAACAATAACCCTAAATTTTTACATATTAACAACAACAAAATCCATTTAGTTGACTCGATTTTTTATTCGGTTTGTTAATTAAGATCTAATATCCGATTTTTAATCAAATTAGCTATGCTTCATATGGAAATCAAATTCCGAATTGGTTGGAGTCAAAATTTGGTTCATATTGGGGATGATTTGGCCGAATCCGGTGAATTCCAGTGGCTATAATGATCGTCGAGATGTAGATCGCTACCAAGGGAAAATAATCAAATATGAGTTATGATGTTTCACATTCACCCTCTATTACCAGCTTGTTGCCATTCTAGTTTAATTTCATGATAGTGGATGCAAAGTAGGCCATTACAACTTGCTACAACATTTTATAGGTTTGTTTCTTTGTAAAAGATGTTCTACATGATTAATTTTGGACGTTTAGTACTGTATCCATCATATATTAAAGTGTGATATAAATACCACAACAAACCGCGGGCTAAAAAGTAACCATTTTGCTTTCTTTTACAACTTCCTGCCACTTTTCTCCAACTTTGAACCTTGTTAAAAATAGTTTTAAACCGATAAATTGGACGTTTAGTACTGTGTTGATAACCTATTATGCGTGATCTAAATAGCACAACAACCTTGTCGTGGTGAATTGGTACAAAAGTAGGTTATTTGGTTCTTTTTACAACTTCATGATTATTTGGTTCTATTATGTCTTATCTAAATACCACAACAACATTCTCGCCGTGAATAATCATGAATAGCGAGATATCGGGTTACAAAAGTAGGCCATTTGGGTTATTTGTTCTAAATGGTTAATTTTGGACATTTAGTAAAAATATGTTTAAACCGTTAAGTTTGACCTTTGAACTTAGTTGTGTTCATCACCTATTATATGTGATCTAAATACCACAACAAACTGTTCGTTGTGAATAATCATGCATAGCGAGATATCTGACTACAAAAGTAGTCACTTGGCTTTCTTTTACAACTTTGTGCAACTTTTTACCAACTTTGGCCATTGTAAAAATAGTTTTAAATGGTTAAGTTGGAAAGTTTAGTATTAATTTCATCATTTAGTATGTGTGATCTAAATACCACAACAAACTGCTCGTGGTGAATAATCAAAATTAGCGAGAGATTGGCCATTTGGGTTTTTTTGAAACTCTCGGCTACTTTTTACAACATTAGACTTTTGTAAAAATATTTTTATTTGGGGCATTTAGTACTTCATTCATCATATATTATGTGTCATCTAAGTAGCACAACAAAGTGTTCGTCGTGAATAATCATGAGTAGTGGATTTAAACTAGGCCATCTGGTTTTTTCTTACAACTTGCTACTACTTTTTACCAGCGTTGGACCTTTGTAAAAAAGATTCTAAATGGTTAGTTTTGTACGTTTAGTACTATATTCATAATCTATTAAGTTTGATCTAAATACCACAACAAACTTCTCGTTGTGAATAGTCATGAATAGCGAGATATCGGGCTACAAAAGTAGCCATTTCTCTTTCTTTTACAACTACCTGTCATTTTTTACCGACTTTGAACCTTGGTAAAAATAGTTTTAAGTAGATATTGGGCTACAATAGTAGGTTATTTGGTTTTTTTAGCAACTTCATGCTAGTGTTTACCGACCTTTGTAAAAATAGTTTTAAAGGGTTAATTTGGGACGTTAGTACTTTATGATCATGTTGTGTGTGATCTAAATACCACAACAACCTTCTTATCATGAATAGCGAGATAACAGGCTGCAAAGTAGGCCATTTGTTTTTTTTACAACTTCCTACTACTTTTTACTAGGGGTATGTATGGGTCGGTTTTTGGCTAAACCCAAACCCAAAACCGAAATTTTGGTTTTTGTATTTTTAAACTCATTTGGGTTCGGTTATTTCGGTTTTGAGTTTCTGGTTTTTAGTTTGGTTTCGGTTTTTTTGGTTTTTATACTTGGGTTGGGTTTGAAATGATTTTACTACTAAATAAGCCTTTAGACAAATAAAAAATGTCAAAGTTTATTTGATCAAGAGTAAATATAAGATGCTCCTATTTATAAAAGGAGATTCCTTGAAGGTTTCTTTCATCTTTCAATGTGGGATTAAAGTCAAAGATACATTCTTGAGTATTCATCTATTTTGCATTCAAGTCTCAATGTGGGATTAATATAAAAGATATAAAAGATACATTATCCATATTTACTAGTAATCAAAATTTACATTCGGTTTTTTCGGGTTTTTTGGTTTTTATTTTTGGCAAACCCAAACCTAACCCAAACCCATTGGTTTTTTGGAAAAGTAATCCCAAACCTGTCGGTTTTATTTGGGTACGGTTATTCCGGTTTAAATATTTCGTGTTTTTTTTTTGTTTCGCTTCGGTTTTTTTGGTTTTATGCACACCCCTACTTTTCACCAACTTTGAACCTTTGTAAAAATAGTTTTATATAGTTAACATGGTTTAGTACTATGTTCATCATCTATTAAGTGTGATCTAAATACCACAACAAGCTGGTAGTCGTGAATAATCATGAGCAGCGGATACAAAGTAGGCCATTTGGGTTTTTTGCTACTACGTTTTACCAGCTTGTACTACAAAGATGTTCTAAACGGTTATTTTTGACGTATAGTACCCTAGGTTTAAGATAGAACGAAAACCCTCACGAGTTGAGAAAACCCAGAAAACTCTAAGAGATAACCCAAAAACGTTAAGTTAGAAATTTAAAAAAAAAAAAAAAGGCTCACCTTAAAATCCATTTTCGTCACTTTTTATAAAAAAAAAAAAACAAAAAAGCGCCGAGTACTTTTTAAAAAAAAAATACCCCTAAAATGAAAAAAATCAGCGTTTTTTTAAAAAGTTCAGCTAAAAATTTTGTAAAATATGTAACATTTTACATATTGTAACATATGTTACAAATTCCGAAAGTTGAAAAAAATATTTAAAAAAAACTATTCGGCGCTTTTTTATAATTTTTTCACCAAAAGTCTTAGATTTTAATGTATTATCTACATAAAAAATATGAAGTTCTA
>WOUH02000014.1:7169231-7187834 GCA_009936405.2 Stevia rebaudiana
TTACACATCACCCTCCTACCAATCACAAAACACCACATCAATCATCAATACAGCCCCCCATACAGCCCATGCATTTCTACCATTTTACTCACCTACTTTACCCTTTCTCTCTCCTGCGTAGCAGCCAATACAGCCCCCAATACAGCCCCCATACAGCCCGATATACCAGATAGCCTTAACATTCCTTTTGCTTGAACACAAAATTTTGACAAAGTCATTTCCAATTTCCAACCTGAATTTAAAAAACTAAGAAGAGGTCAAGAAGACAACACATCAGACCAATGACCCTAACGGATATTTTATAATGAAACTTGCACTATTAAAGTGATAAAATGTTAAAAAGGACGAGAGGCTGTGATAAATGTTATCGTACAAGAATATTTTGGAGTCCTAAATTTTGAATATTATATATACGTTAATTTAATCAAAATGACATATATAATTTTTATGTAAATTGATACAAAAGAATTAGATAAAAAAGATTCCAGCCAAAATGAAAGTTATTTTATTTAAAATACCATAATTTTTAATGTTTTCACACATGAGTTAGGTGCATTGCGTATTCACTTTCCCATATATTATTAGATATAAGGTTATTTTGATAGCAAAAAACATATATAATATATAATTAATTTATTTTTACATCCTTTTAATTAATTTAAACTATGTACTAACTCATGATATTTTAACATATGAACAAATTACATATATATGGTAACAAGCTATTTTATCTAAAAGCCATAGAAACAAATTTTAACAATCTATCTGCTCAA
This sequence comes from Stevia rebaudiana, assembly GCA_009936405.2. Lineage (NCBI taxonomy): Eukaryota > Viridiplantae > Streptophyta > Magnoliopsida > Asterales > Asteraceae > Stevia > Stevia rebaudiana. Next base: position 7,170,005 of record WOUH02000014.1, read on the forward strand.
TCAATAGCTGAAAGGCGGCTAAGTTTTTCTAGTATACCCTTTGATTGGGCGTGATCTACCGCAGACCCACGACCCAACATCGCCCGCCTTTGCATGTGAGTGGGCGTAACCACCTTGTTGACTAGAATCATTCTTTTTTTGTTTTTTTGTTTCTAATTTTTTAAACCAATTTCAATTAGGGGTGTGCACGGTTCGGTTCGGTTATTGACTAAAAATGTAACCGTAAATAACCTAATCAACTTCAATTAACACAAAAATATGCAAGCAAATCTTATATCCTAATCAACTTCAATTAACACAATCATCAAGCTTCACACTAAATTGTACCTGAAACATTGGGAAATCAAGTGTCAATTACAAACGGTAGTTGGTGAGTTGCAACAATTTATAAATAATAATTAATAGATTCAATAGTTTAGCAATGTGACTTGAACATATTATGTAAACCAAATATGAAAACTAATTATGTACTATTGGGGATCAAACCTTAGTTTAACCGAGTTAGGGTGGATCTTACACTGCCCCTAGTGTATCTTAGTGTGGTCACCGGTTGGGTGGCATGGTTAGGACAATAGATCTATCAACACACATCGTGGCTTGCAACAAGTTAATGATCACACACATATAGTTCATACAAAAGTTTAGCAAGTAGTTCAAACAACATAATTCAAACAGTTAAACATCGCATATAGTTCAATAGTTTATAGTTCCAATGTTTCAGCCCCGGGTTTAATATAAAAGGTAAGTAGAGGGAGTTGTAAACTCACCTTGCAAATAGGTGATAATAGTATAAGCAAGTAATGTGATCCAAATGGTAGCGAAAGCCCAGCGTCACAATATTACCCTAAAATCAGAATATGTGTAAATGCGCTTTCGTATGTTGTGAGTATGTATTTGTGTTATGTAAATAATTATTTAATGAGGTTTAAATATTAAATAATTATCAAATAACTTATGGAATATTATTTGTGAAGTAAATAATATTTTTATAGTATTTATATATTTTGTTTGTTTGTTTGATAAGTTTGGCATCATTGCGTAGAGGTGAAATAGTCATTTATGGTGCTATATGAATGATGTGAAAAGCAAGCTTGTCACTGTGAAGTATGAAGCAAGCTTGCACTGGTTGACGTGATGTTAGTTATGATGACTATAAATATAAGGTTTGCATAGGTCGATGGACAGTTGTTTAATGTTGAGAAAGAAATTAAGTTGTGTTTGTGAACCTGAGACTGATGGGCTGCAAGTAGTTTAGCTCGCCTATGCTAAGGGTAAGTAGCTAATGGTCATTGTAATCATGGACGGATAGTTTGAAGGGTAATCTATATTAAATTATGATATTGGTCAATTGATTACGGCCGATGCATGATATGTTGCTGATTTAATGAAGTTAAATTGGTTTACCATGAGTGATTAAGTGAAGAAGGTAAGGTGCATGTAGATTTTAAATAAGTTTGTTTTTGGAAAAATGGAGTTGATTAGGTAAAAAGAGATAGTTTAAAATAGTTTAGAGAATACTTGCTGTTTAGTTGAAATGTCATAAAGGCATACAAATATATTCAAAACTGGTAAGAGATGATCCACATGTAGAAAAGATATATGAATACATCAAATTAGCACAACACCATCGGGATGTTGGTTTGACCAAAGTTGAGTTGATTGTTTGAAATAGCCATTAAACAGTTTTGTAGTTTATGTATGTTGGTAGTGACAGGGTGAAAAGAGGAATCCATTGTCATAACCCCGAACATGAGATAGATTAATAATTGCAAAAATAATGTATTAAAAGTTGGTTGATGATTTGTATCATCTTTGAAATGAGTTCTTTTGAAATCAAACCATTTAATAAGATAAGCAATTTCCATCGACTTTACGTTTAAAGGAATAGTACGTTAATTAATAACAATAACGTACTATATATAATAATAATTATTATTATTAGTTCTTTCATGATATTATTATTTTTATAATAAGACTAAATTACAAATTTCAACATTTATGTTTGTAGATAATCATAAAGTTCAACCTTTAACTTCATTAAGTACTTCATACAACCTTTAACTAACTACGTTGATTCAAATCTCAACTTTTAAACTAACTTTCGTTAGTTTTCCACTTAATTTAAACTATGAGGGTTTGAATTTGTCAAAAGTTAAACTTAAGAGTCTCAAATTGTAACCATCTCTAAACATAAAAATTCATTGATGCCCTGTAATCTCCTTCCATAACTCTATTGTCCGGTTAACGATCCCGCCCAATCGCCGCCTTCCTTGCCACCCAACGATCCGGCGAGGCCTCAATCGCCGCCGACAGACACAACGCCGATCAGATCTGAGAGTTCTGATCATGTTCCTTTGATTAAATTCTAGTTTAATGGTTGACTTCATATTCTTCCTAATCGACGCTTTCTCGTATGTTTGGTGGCTTGAACCAACACGAAGTGACGTTTCGGATTTCGCCGGATTTGTTGGCCGGATCCGAAATTTTTGCCGGCGGATTGGAGATCAGAAACACATTCACGTGAAGAGGGGTTTTGTGTGTAGAGTTTCATTTTGGGCCCTTCTGTTTTGACATGGTTACTTTTTTGGAACCTTAAGTCTAACTTTTAAGAATACAGACCCTCATAGTTTTAATTAAGTGGGAAAATTAATAAAAGTTAGTTTAAAGGTTTAGAGTTGCCTAGTTAGTTAAAGGTTGTATGGAGTACTTAATAAAGTTAAAGGTTGAAATTTGTAATTATCTGTAAACATAAATGTTGAAATTTGTAATTTAGTCTTATAATAATAATAATAATTAAGTTAAACGATAACCACATCTTAATTTCAATCATGTTATTGTAACATGCTTATTAATTTAAATGTCTGTGTAAATTTGATACAAAACAACGTTAATTAGTGCATAATATATAATATACTATTCATCGAAGTATTAAATTTAAATATCGGTGTAAATTTGATACAAAACAATGTTAATGCATAATAATATACACTTCATCGAAGCTCGCACAATGAGGCGTCAAAAGATTAATTACTCAATGTTTTGTTATTATAGTTGTTTCTTATACAACCTTTAAAATGTGATATATAAAAAAATCAAGATTTGTCGTTTCAACGTTGTTATTATTGTTCAATTTTTCGATGTTAAATTTTTTACACATGAATATTAATTTGTAACATGTCAAAACCGAGCTTTATACATTTAAAACCCTGCCGCTTTGGACATACATACTTAATTTTATCATTTAATATCCATGTCCTGGCTTTAAACATTATAAACAATTTTTTTACACTGCAGAAGAACCGAAGAACAGATGAAATTCGAAATTAAATAATTATAATAAATGCACAATTCTTTTTTCGAAAATGAAAGACGGATAACTACAGCCTATAAATTCCTTGATCGTTTTTATTATTTAATAATTTTATTTTAATAACCGCGCGTGTTTGAAGGTTCTTGTTTCTTAACATCTTGCATGCATAACAAAAGAGTCAACATATTCAAACCCTTTTACTCTTACTATAATTTTTCAAGGGTCCAAGTACATATGTCTAATTTGCCTTCGAAAATTCAAGATTCAAGATTTGATAAGTTCTTGCTAAGAAAAAAGGTTGCAAATTCTTTGTAAATCTATAAATACCCATTTAAATCTTAACATATATACTAATCCATAAATTCATACGGACACAAAAGCTAGCTACAACTCTCAAAATCAATAAAAACTCTAAAACCGACATTTCTTCCCTATGCAACGTTCAATTTCTTCAGCCAGATATGTTCACCGCAACTTCCTTCAATGCTACAAAGCATATACTACCGCGATCCACAAGCCACAACAAACACCGTGCGATATCTTCATCAACCACCGCGGTATCGACACCAAGAAAAATGTTTCTGGTCTTTTGTATAATCATCTCATGAGGTTAAGGTTAAGACCTTTCTTGGACAGCAAGAATATGAAACCAGGCGATAAATTGTTTGATAAAATCGACAATGCAATCAAGGGATGTAAAGTTGGGGTGGCGGTTTTTTCGCCGCGTTATTGTCAATCATACTTTTGCTTGCATGAATTGGCTCGTATTGTGGAGGCTAAGAAGAAGGTTATACCAATATTTTGTGACGTTAAACCTTCTGAGCTTATAGTTAAGGACATATGGAGGTCGCCTAAAAACGAGTTAGAGCGGTTCCAGTCGGCTCTTGAGGAGGCTAAATACACCGTCGGCATAACATTCGACTCATCAAACGGGTTAGTTATATATAAATACACACAAAAACGACATCAATTTGAATTACGTGCACTATCCGGTATTACGTACGTAGTAAAATACATTTTGAAATGCATGATAAAGGTATTGTGTGTTAACATACACAATGAAATGCATGGAAACCTTTATGTTACAAGATAAAACTAAAATGCGTGCAATTAATGCATCATGAGAACGTTAATTTGTTGTGGTTGAATAATACACATCACATTTTATGGACGTTATTTAAGGCATATCGCATGCATGAGGTATACAAAGATTTTGATTAATATAAATGTTAAAAGAAACATGAGCTGTTTTTTTTTATAATACAATAACCTAGATTTTTTAGGATAAAATCACAACATGAAGATCATGAGATTCGAACGTACAGATACTAAATCATGAGAAACTCGAGATGCTTCAAAAAAATCATTTACGTATGTTAACCTGATTCGTATAGAAACGGCCGACCTAAAAACTTAGCATTTTCTCATAATATTTGTTTAAAATTGATTGCATATATATTTCTAAATTTACGCATACATAATGTCTAGCATTCATGACGGATTTAACTAACAACAGTTCTGTTGTATATATGCAGGGACTGGCCGGAATTCTTGATGACTTCCACTGAAGCAATTATTAAGAACATGATAGAGGTTGAAGAGGAAAGTCAGGATAATAATCGTTCAATAAGAAAGCTAAATTATTGAAGAGATCAACATTTTTTTTATTGAAGAGGAAAGGCAGGATAATAATCGTTCAATAAAATAAATAATGCTAATTAACAAATTCTTTTATTGCAATTTTTTATTTGCGAAGCTTTACAATAATAGCTAGCAAATCAATTCTTTTGATTAATTCTCCACATTTAATTTCATGTCTTTTTTCTGATTTTTTCTTAATTTGTTGATTCAAAGTTGTAATATCAAGGCTTTCATGTAATATTTGATGAATAATGAACTATGATTTTTTTTTTTTTTTGCTGAGTTTCGGTCGGGACACCTTAAAGAAACAAATTTATGTGATTATGTGTTGGTTGGTAGTCATATATGAGTTGGAAGTCATTCGTATCATAAATATAATAAGGTTCATGTAAGTCTCAGATCTGGATATTTCAATATGATATCGAGAAACACAAGATTATGCGGAAACTGATCAAGTGTTCTAAACAAATTTTGCCGGATTAAGCAATTAAACAGTTATATTTAGCTATGATGAACTTCCAAATGCACACGATTTACTATTAGCAAGAAATCGTCTAGTACATGAAATCACTAAGACCTTCTCTATTGCAATCAACTTTGTAACCCTTTGATGAACTCTAAAATGGCTTTATATATGATCCTTACATAATAGGGCTAGACTTGACACAACCGGACTAACAATAGCCCATACCGAACTTTTAGCCCAATACTAGCTTAAAATGAGTTTGCTAGAAACCTAGATAAACATACACTAGTAATTGACTTATTTACAAAGATAAGTATAAATCTAATACATGTCATAACTATCCCCCCTAGATTTATGCTTTACTCTTTGTTCTTCCTTATCTTATGATATCTCGATAGCAACACCCCAACCATTGTCAGCTGCTGATATAACCTTGACAGCATCACCCCAACCATGGTTGGGTGTTATCATCTATCTTCTATACCATCATATACCAACTAGGTGTCGTCTTTCTTATCCAATTTGTTGAATAATTCTTGTCAAAGCGGAATCACTCTTTAGATCTATCAGATTACCCTTGGATGAAAATCTTAAAATAAAATCTGAAATGAGAATTTTAGAAGTCTAAATATGCTTATCTAGCTGCAAATCTGTGCATCAACTTCGGAAGACTTCAAAGCTCATGAGGTTGTGCTTCATGTGATTTTTCTCTATGTTGTCACCCAAGCAATCATCATCAGCATTGTCGTCACCACCACGGAGTAAGTGAGGGGGCGGAAGACATGAATACCGTTTTTGGTTCATTTCAGCTTCTCTTGTGTCCGGTTCAAATTTGTGTATCACAATGCAAGACATCAGAATGACCCTTCTTAACACTTGTGAACATAATACAAGAGTCATGTTCTTTCGAAATCAACCACAGAAGTAGTTGATTGTACTTGGGCGAAAGTAGTACTAAGATTAGTACTTCTTTTAACATACTTTGTGTTATGGATCTACCAATCTGCAAAACAATAAAAATTCCAAGTTAGAAAAAACTAAATAAAATAACTAACAGATTGCTAGTTGTTGAAGATTTGTCAGTGACAAGGGTTTGAAAGATGAAAAATTGTTTGCAAGTTAAAAAATGATCGCGAGATTTACTCGGTTTGCAACCTCTCACTCGATTGCAAGTTATATGTGATTGCGATGACCGCATAAATATTCAAGGGGTTTTCTACTTTTTGGGTGATTGCGAAATTTTAAGAGATTGCGATCTCTGGGGTCATTTCAACTACGTCACAGAGATTCAAGAATAGCAGGTTTTTAACCTCGTTTTAAACATAAAACTAATTTTCATGCTCAAAACATCAAAATACGATCATTTAGATGATCGAAGACCTACTTTATCATCATATTTCAAGAATTAAAAGTATCTTATTTCTTAGAAATTTCATAAAAAATGCAATAAACAATGAAGAAAGACAAGAAAGATACCTTAAATGATGATCCCTGATAAAGAATCATAACCTTATTGACGAGTACCTAACCGATCTCAACAATTTTGAACGGTTTTTCCCTCACCATTGCCGTCGTTAGAGAGAGAGAGATTATGGGTAGGTTATGTGGTAAATGAAACACAAACCCTTACTCCTCGTTATTTATTTTATTCTAACTGACCTGGTAACACAAAAAAATTTGTTTTTTCCAAGCTTCAAGACTTACATGGTTAAATTTTCTTTCTTTATTAAAAAACCAGATACTATAAGAAAAACAATACAAAATTTAAACACATGTTTTACAAGATAGATTGGAATCATATCGAATCCGACAAGGCTAAGGAATACTTTTAAGCAAACAACTACTCAGATAAAACTTGACAATTGCTAATATATTATCCCTTTAAACTCAAACTTTAAGCCTTATTTCTTATTTATCTCTAAGTTATTTATCATGTTTTGGTACTTTTATTATGTTTAAGTGGATTCCACATTTAGTTCATCACAAACCATCTGTTTTACTTCAAAACCTTTTATTTTGAAATTTGATCACCCCAATTTTATTAAAACCTAAACACATTTGGATTTAGCATTTTATCTTTTATAGTAATGATCCCTATCTTTCAAGTTTTCATATTTACTTAGTCATAAAATAATTTTAATTGTTTGTTCCATAACTCAAATTTTCTTAGAGTGACAATCCCTATCTTTCTAGTTCTTATTGTTATTTAGTTATTAAGATCTGATTCTTATATTGTAGTGGTGATTTCTATCTTTCAAGCTCACACAGTTGCTTAGATTATCAGAGTTTAGAATTTTTTTCATTATGTTTTAGTTTTTGTTAAATTCTTTGTATGATAGGCATGTGTATGATTAAAATCCTTTCATTTTTCAAATTTGTTCTATTTTTTAAAGTAAAATATAGTAATCTATAATTCTAAAGTTTTCTTCATTTAAATCACATAAGTTTTCTTTTGATTTGCATCTCAGGTTAAGGTTACTTAAGATGTGTAGCTAAGAGAGCCTATCAACATATTGCATTAGAGTCTAAACATTTCGCATTATTGTCTTACATGTGTTAGATATGCCATTTAACTAAGTTCTATATCATTTCATAATGACTCAACTTACAGACCAAAAAAAACTGATAACATCTCTTTTGGTATTTTTAATTTTCTGTTTTTCTCCTCCTAAATTTGTCCATCAACTCAAACTATGTACAAATATAAGTAAATAAATATAGGAAAATGAGACTAAAATTGTATTTTTTTTGGTTAACCATGTTAGTCGTCAAAACGGAGCATTTGGAGAAAATCAACAAGACATTGAATTGAGAGATGCTTATTGGTTTTGTGAACAAATATGCAATATTATTATCAGTGTGGATTTGTTCCAAATGGTTCAAATTTTGGTCAAAACAATCTCTGATAAAATGAAATTTAATGTGCTTGGTTTTATAGTGTTGGACTGGGTTCTTAACAATTTGTATAGTGATGTGTTGCAAAACACATATATTTTTCTATGTATTTTATATTAGTTTTTATGTGTTATGTATTAGTTTTTATTATATGTTGTATATTATTTAGTTTTATGTTGATTTGTAGGTGTTCATGTGTAAAAGGAGCGAAAACGAAGTTTAAAACGATGAAGAACGAGCACACGGACGAACATGAGGTTAACCGGGAAGCCAGAAAATGTGTATTTTGTATATAAGACCAGATTTTGTGTTTATTAGACCAGATCTGGTCTAACGAACGAACTTGCGGGTGGAACCGAGAGATAAAAAGAGAAAAGTTTAATTATGGGATCCCGCACGATACACGCAACGAATTAATAGATTGGTAATAGGATATGCCTAGGAGTTGTTTGTCTATGAATTGCTTTGATGGTATGTTTGATTTGCTAGTTTAAGTTGTGTTTTCCACCTTTGAGACCGAGAGGAGATAAAGTTAGCTGTCAATTGAAATATTGGTTAACTTGGATGGACCAAGAGGATGACCTAGGTTGGTTAATATTGTCCTTAGAAATTAAGGTATAGGACCACATAGATTGGAGTTCTTAGTTCTAGACTTAGGCCGAGAGGAAAGTTTTGATACGAGAATCGAGATACGGGTAGGTTAGGCCGAGAGGAAAGTCACCCTTATTGATATTGGATGCTAACATTGGTTGCTTGCTAGGTGTCTTTGTTCTAGTGGTCCAGACTGAGAGGATGGTTCCACATTACTTACCTACACCACTAGTTACCTAATCCATATAAACTATATCACCTGTCTTGAGTCGAGTTCCGTGTGTGTGTAAAATGAAGGCTTGATTCTCAACCTAGGTAGCTATATTTTCTCCTATGATCTCGTATATCCATTTGATTAGTTAGTTAAGTTTAGTTTATTTGATTTTGAGTTTAAACACCCTATTATTTAATTATTTATATATTTCTGATCAAAGTGTCTGCATTGGTTCTCTCCTTAAGGTTTTGATGATACTCGGTCTTCCATTTCCCACTACGATACGACCAGTACACTTGCCGTTTATGTGTGGATTTTGATTGACTCTTTATTATAAATTTTATTACTTGAGTTTTCACACCATATATGATCCTCCACATCAAGTTTTTGGTGCCTTAAATGTTGGGTATTCGGTGGGTAGAGAAGACGGATCCGTGGATCCAAAACGGATCCGAGTCGTGTCCCAAAAGCAGAACTTCTATGGTATTTTGGCAGATTTCATCTCTAAAGTTCTAGTTTTCCCTATTTGGCCACCAGGGGCATGAAATAAATTGAATTGAAGTTGTATTTTTTTGTACTTTAGCCACCAAATGTTTATATATCATTTATTTTATAAATACTACTTATTATATATATGTATTATTAACAACGTTATTACAAATTGTTCTTTTCTAATAAATTTAATTTATTTTGATATAGTTTATTAGTTTTTATTAAAGTATTAATGTATTTATGTAATTATATATATATATTAGTTAAATAAAAGAATAATTACATGAGTATATATGTTTTTGTATATATTTGTATATGTGTATAGATCAGAAAAAAAGAGATATTTATGACTAGATATCCGGACCTTATATGTATGATATAAGTATGTGTATGTATAGTCATGTATAAATTGTACGTATATATATTTATATGTGCGTTAAACATGACATAATTTATTAACAACGTCTGAATAATAATGAAACAAAATTTGAGAAATCGTGAGTGTTACAAAAGTTTCGATTACATAATTTGTTACATCCTACATACAACACAAGGATTACATGTTTACTCACAGTTTTCAAAGGGCACAATGATTGTTTTATGATTCAACATTTTATATCTGTGTTGTTAATCAGACTCTTAGTGTATTTTCACGAGTGAGGTAATCATGGATAGTACTATCAGTGTTAACTGCTCCCATCCGGGATGGATGCATTATTAGACTAACAACTGCGTATGCATGGGTATGGGAAGTCCTATACAACAGTCAGTTTTGATTTCGGTGTACTTAGGGTAATATGTAACGATTTTTTTTTTTATTAACATACAAATCATATAGAATATTGTGGTCCACATCCAGTACAACGGTTTACAGTTATTCTATAGGTTTGTAGTTCACCACGGTTAACAAATATTTACAACGATTTACATTTAGTTACAATGGTTTATGATAATTTTACATTTAGTTACATTGGTTTATTATCATTTACAACGGTTTATAATTATTTACAATGATTTACAATTCTTTTACAACGGTTTACAATTATTCACAATAGTTTACAATTATTTACAACAAATGACAGTTATTTACAACAGCTTTTAACCATGTTCATGATTTTACCATCAAACTATTACAAGATTTTACTCATATGACCTAAACTTGTCAGCTCACCAACATTAGTGTTGACCAGTCTTATGTATGCATTCTTAGGTAAGTAAATGCTAAGCACGCTTAGCTGCATAGGTCTTTGGAATGCTCTACATATAGGAGTGCAACTAGAGATTAATCATCACGCATGTTTTTGTTTAAAAACAATTATCATTACCTTATTTTGCTTCCCCATTTATTAGTTGTAAAATGATTTATCATTTCTAATGAACTTATGTGCATGATGTTATCATTTTGTAGCCATTCAATGTAATCGATGTCGATGATCTTCATGATAGTTCCACAATGAAAACACTATCGTTGGTGTGTGACAAGTTGATAACAACTTCTGAATATTTTATAAATTCTAACAGTTATTTATAATGTTTTATCTAATAAATTTATTTCAATAATGTAAAATTGTAAATGTATGAATACATTATTAAAGTACAATTTTTTTAATTTCAAATGTCAAACACTCGATATCACCTTGACAAATCAATTATCATTCCGCCCATAGAGCAGGAACGTGGCAGCCGTGCCCACCCACCTAAAAGGAAACCACAAGTGCAAAAAAAAAATCTGCCTCAACATGGAACAAATTTCCTATAAGCGAGACTTCGACCATGACATTTCATAAAAAAAAGTCATGAGACAATGATTGAGATAAATGTCATACTATGATTACAAAATTATATAATATATATTCGTAAACTGTATATTATATACAGAGAGTTTATAACTTAACCTTGTATCATTATATCACGATATAAAGATCGACATGAACAAAAGTATATAACTCAATAAAAATGGAGTATTTGATACTATTAATAGAATCATAACAAATAATTGGAATGTAATCCTTGTTCAACTAGCAAATTATTTTTTGAACTATTGTATACTGTCTTGAACTAATACATTATATATATGGAAATTGTCGTCAAGTTTATTTTTTTAAGAGTTTGACCACTTAATATATCACTTTTTTACCATTGTTGGTTATTAGAATACCGCCACTGCTTCCAGAATTTTTTATTCGTATAAAATGTTGATGTTGACGGTGGTCTAAATTTTTATGATGTAAAACATTTTATTGAGTTTTTTCGATGTCACGAGACTACATATATTGCATCTCTTAGGTCGACTGAGAAGTTACCTAATCTGTTGGGGATAACGATGTTTTAAATTGAATAATTTGAAATAGTATTTGTTCATCTTTGATGAATAATTTCTTTGATATTTATAATAACTAATTATGAATAACTTGAAATAGTTTGTCAGATGCATGTCTAACACACTTGATTAATATCTTTCCTACTTGCCATTCAACTAATCAAGTGATCAAAGAGTCAAGATTTAGAAAAAAATGATGATCAAAATCACCAGAATGCTTGTAAATAGGAATAATAATAAAACACATTAACTAAGTCATATAACACACTAATTATGTTATATGACAAGATGGAACATATAAGTAAAATTATTGCAACAGATCAAATAAGCGTTTAAAATGGGTGGATAATCTTGTTTCAATTGTGAAATTAGTCTTGTAAAAATAATACCACTTTGGGTGGGTAATGGGACACTTGATCTAACATGTGTAAAAATAATACCACTTTGATATTTTAGGTACTTATTTATTAAAACAAAACACTGTTTTATAAAATATTATTTAACAACAAATTCTAATTTATTTTTATCAGATTGAAAATTTTATTATGAAGATTTTGATATAAAATGGGTGATTTTTGGATTTAATGTTAGACAACGGAGTTCTATGGATATAACATAAAAAAACAAAAAAAAAGTTAATACTTATTTATATAAACATATCAAAACGAAATATAATATTTTATTCATACAATTTGAAATATTAGGTAACGAAGTTCTTTAAATGCCCAGTAAAGATAAAGATTGAACATTTGATCTTGTAGATCTAACCTTGGAGGTTTTATCTTTCATGTTTGTTTTTGAAATATATGAATGCTTTGAGGCATAAAAATCTCAAATATAATATCAAGATTATTAAGTAAAATAAAAATAATCAATTAGTATAACATTATACCATATAAAATAAAAAAGAATTAAATCAAAACTATAAATTGTCTTAAAAAAAGTTTAAAAATAAAATTAGACAATAATTAAACAATTGATATACAAAATTTATAACAATTTTGATAACTATACAGATTAAATAAATGTATTATTTTTAGAGAAAATGTTAAAGAAATGTAACAAACTTTATAGTTTTTTCCAATTATTATAAGAATTAAATTTCAGTTACCAATAATAAGTTTTCTTTTAATATCTGTAAATTCATATTAATAAAAAAATACATATATCAGAAATTAAAAAAACCCGGAATTAATCTATTTAAGGAATTGATATATTCGTTGATGGTAGACTAATGATAATAAATGATACTAAATTACTTTAACTATTTTAGGTAGGTCTGTGTATTTTAGTAAATAATATAGAACATGGATTTTTTTAGTAATTAATGAAAATTTCACATATGCAAACATCGCTTCAATGAATGTCACGTGGCATGTAAAACCTTGCTTTATTATAATAGTAAGATAATATAAGATATCTTATTATTCTTTAACAATACATTATACATCTTTTTTTATTTCAATTGCACTATGCTAGCTACGTTTAAAAAAAAATCATTTACTAATTAATATCAAATGCTATTCACGTTATCATGTTTAAAAGATATTGACATACAATCACAGGTGGGGTTAAGACTAATTGGATGAGTATTAAGTATTACATTTTTTAATTTTTAATTAAGTGCATACTAAAAAATATAAGAAAATAATATGCGTCATTTTTTTAAATTAATTACTAGTAGAGAGAAATAATTTTTATTAGAAAGTTAGAATACGTAACTCATTAATCATTTTGTCGTTCCGGCATGCATAGTCTATTTTAGGTCACGTTGACGCATTTTGAATTCCTGCTTTCTCTATATGTGATAATTTTCTTGTCACCCACGTACCCTCGTTTTAAAATTTAGTCATACTTTATTTAATGATTAACGATACGAAAATATTTTTTATTTAACGCTATGTGATATTTTTCTTGTCACCCACGTACCCTCGTTTTAAAATTTAGTCATACTTTATTTAATGATTAACAATACAAAAATATTTTTTATTTAACGCTCCCTAACGAAACGGTGGGCTATTGAACCATTCACGTCAAATCTTGTCGTTAAAAGATTTCTAGTACCTTCATAGACTTCAGGTCAAGAGGTATCCATAAAAAAAATAAAAAATTATCTCGTATATTTAAGTTAAAAACACACAATTAATTAAAAAACTAATAAATTTGATTAAAAAAGTACATAATAGATCTTTTTTTTTTGACATTTCCTCGCTTGAAATCATGCCATTGATTACATCTTCTTTTTTTTACTTTCTCAAATGTATCTCTTTCGACCGCACAAATAAGAGCATCGTTCAAAAAATCCCCAGTCATTCGATTGCGTAAATATGTCTTAATAAGCTTTAATTTAGAAAACCATCCGGCAAAACCAACCCGATAAATTTTAAATTGTGTGTTTTTTTAACACATTTATTTTATTTTTTTAACTGTGAACCTTTTTGTAATTTAAAGAAAAGAATCCGTGACTTTAAAGTCTAATATAATGTTAGAGATATGTTTGTGAATGAGATGTCTCATATATGTCTATGTGGGTTTTATCCTGTCCCACATTGGTGGGGTGAAGATAAAATGGTTAGTTTATAAGGATAAATCTCGTAATATGTTTTAAGGTCTTGTGATGAGTTTTTACTAAGTAACTAACGATGTACGACTTTAATAACATGTTAGGAGTGTCAATCCGATGCTATTCAAAAAAAAAATATTTTTAAAATAATGATAAATAAAAATATCCGAGAACAGTTATGATTTATTTATGTAGAACTTAGGTAATATAATTAATTTCAATTTTATATTGTATTCTTTTTTTTACGGTGTATGGAACCAACTCAAATACCCGAGTGAATCTTTTTTAAACGAGATGTCAACTATCTATATTATTTTGATCCTTTAAGCCTAACTTTTAAAGAAACATCATCAAAAAGTAAACTCATCCTTCTGAGAAAACTCCCTATCCATTTTGAAACAATGTCTTATGTGGGATATGAACCCAAAACCTTTCCGTTTTAATGATGACGTAGGTACCTCACTCTAACCACTTAGCTAGAGATGATTAATAATTAGCAAAACATTAAAAAATATCAAAAAGTGAATTAGCATTTAAAATTTAAGAGTCGTCTATTTAAAGTTTTAAGATTAAATTGCAAAGGGTGTCCATGTGGTTTGAGCGCTATGTCACCTTGTGTTATCACTGCGTGAAAATTGTAATCCCTGTCATCATGGTCTATATTTTTTTGTTAATTGAAGTCTTGAAACTATCGACTTAAAAGTAAGTAAATGAAAATTTGGCCCATGTTGTATTGAAGTTTAAGTCCTTTGGACGAATCCTTTAGAAATGGCAATGAGTCAGGTTTAGGTAATCTCAACCTCATACCAAATAAGAAATTGTTGCCCCAAACCTTGCCGGATTTCTACCGAGTGGTTAAGCACGTTGTCTTTCACCCTGCAGGTCGTGGGTTCGATTCCAGTCCCGCGCCCCTTTATGTTTTTCATTCTTTTTTACCTATTTTCTAGTTTAGTCAAATTTTATATATATAAAACTTAAAATAATCACAACTAATTCATTGTTAATCAAATTTTAACCCATTTTATATCAAAATTTACCATTTTAAAAACGTTATTTTATAAAAATAATAAATTGGAATTTTAATTAAGTTTATAAAAAAATTATATTTTTATTATAATTAAATGAAACAAAAACATTATTTAAAACGTCTATATGTGTAAGTACAAAAATTATTTATTTAGAATTCTTGAAATATAGATATATCATTATTATAAACTTCATATTTGTTTAATAATTTAGATTATCTAAACAAAACACCAAACAATTTAGATAGTATACTTTAAATGAGTATATAATGCAAATATATATAAATTATAGTGATAACTTTCATCCTTATATTATTTTGGTAAAGCATTTATCCGGATCGTTTTAAATAAAATACTTATTAGCATAAATATATTTTTTTGATATTCAAAACCAGAACACGATAATCTTATAAGAATTTATGGATATAAATTATACAATTAAACAAGTTGTAGAACTCTAGGATTAGAGATTCATTACGCGCACTCTAGAAATACTAAGTTATAGTCTTTATACTTAGAACGTGTTTGGGATTGCGGTAAGAAACAACTTATTAAATTATTGGCTTTTTGAAAAAACCAATAAGTTAAAATAAGTGTTTGTGAAGCTAAAAGCACTTTTGAAATTAACTTTTTGATAAGGGTAATAAGCTGTTTTTCAAAAGCCACAGATCCTGACTTTTTGAAACTGGCTCTGACTTTTTGAAAAATAAATTACAATTATACCAACTCATCCATTTTACATTAATAAGCTTATCCAAATACTTTAAAATATTGACTTATTAGTTTTCTAATCACAAAAGCTAATCCAAACACCTTTTTAAAAATGACTTTTATAAAAGTTATAAGTTAATAAGCACTTTTAACGAAAAACACTTTTAGAATTAAATAAGCAATCCCAAACACCCTCTTAACTGTATTCTATATTCTAATTTAGGGTGACGTTTGATCTTAGAAATATGACATCCATTAGGTTGTATTATTTGGATCGCTACATAACCTGAGTATTTTCTACTTTTTTTTCCCCGTTCTTTACGTTTTCGGGCTGTTACATATGTCATGTATTCAAATTACTATTTCATATATATTCATGATGCACATGCGAATCCTAAGTGTTTATTTGATGACTTGATGAACTGCATGTTATGTGTTTACGTGCTATTTGAATTAATTGTCATACATCATTCATGTTCATGAGAGTGTTTTATCTCTCTGCATATTTAGGGACATGCATAAAAGTGTTTTATCTCTTAATCAAGCCAACATGAAACGAATAAGAATTGATTATCTTTATTTGTTTTCATGGAGGCTAATCAGTTTCATCAGTACATTTATCATGATTCATATAAACCTTAGATCGCATGATTTTTCAACCATATATATTATATATATTGAAATGCTCACCAACTACTTTTGTAGTTGATACTTTTTATTTTACATGTGTAAAGGTTAAGTAAAGAACAATCATGAAAATCTAGGAAGCATGAACCTAGATTAAATAAACAATTTTATTACTTGTAATTGCTTGTGTTTTGTCGTTATTTGAACCATGTATTTCACTTTGAATTAATAAATGGAAAACGTTTGCATGATAAATATTGTAACACTAGTGACACGTGCGACGAACAATCGTATCGCGCTCCGACGATTCCGCCGTCGATTGGGGTGTGACAAATTTATAAAAATATAATTGATTCTGAACATAGAAATGGCCCATGAGAAGTTGGATTTTATGATTGAACTGGTCTTCGGTCTTTTTTTAATACCCGAAACCCAAAACCCGTTATACCTGAAACCCGGTTTTACATTTTGGTTCGGTCCTTGGGTTTAATTTCTAGTTAATTCGGTCTTTGGGTTTAAGTCGGGTATTCTAAGATCGGTCTTTGACGACTAGCATTGCTTCTTCTTCAATTACCATGAGACCATTAGTTGGTACCCAAGCAACCCAAGTTGTTGCTAACCATGCTAAAAAACTAAAAAAAACTTATGTTTTGAACTTTAAAAGGTGGCAGCTGTTGTTTTGCTTGATTACCTTGAACCTTGCAAGGTTCTTTACTAAATCTCCACCTGCTCTTACGAAGAGGATGATGCTCAAACTATGAGCATGGCTGAAGCATGTAAACATTCTGAGTACCTATGTGTAATTAGGTGTTGAACGGACCGGTGGATGCTTTGTATATTGCAAAATAACAATTGCCCAAGAGCTTTAGTAGTCTTGGAACAAAAAGAAAAGACAGATGATGCTGGCACAAAGAAATTTGTGATGGCCTTTTTTTTACTATAAAATGATTGAAATTAAAACGGTGATTAACCAAG
>WOUH02000014.1:7233256-7248192 GCA_009936405.2 Stevia rebaudiana
AATAAAATGAAGTTTTTATTCCGCTGCTATGTTATCTCTGTCTTAACCAATGTGCTTATGTGTAAATCCGATGACGTGGCGAGCCCATGGAATTTGGGGCGTCACATGTATGATGCAATTAGAGTTGTTAGTTGATAATATGTTTTTCTAATTGATCTTGTATGCATGATTTTAATGTCAATTGGTTATAAACATGACTTGGTTCATAACTTACTAAAACATGAAACTTTAATTCTAAGCAAATTGCTAGATTGTTCATGTGATGTGATATATGACATGTGATGATTGGATTAGCATACTAGAACACATAAAAGCATAGTTTAATGGTTAGTTGAACATGTTCATGTGTTATGTGCACAACTTTCTATTTTAGGAAACTTTAACGTTATGAACCATGTTAGATCATGGATGTGATATGTTAGGTGTTACATGATGGTTGGTTATGCATGAAGGTACTATTCTAAGCATGCTTAGGAACTTGCATTGTAGAATTGACATGTTTAGACTACGCTTTCTAAATATGAAAACTTTGTGCGTATGTGATGATATGTGACATTGTGACATGTAAGGTGTATTAGTTAACATGATATGCTTATGTGACAACTAGTTGACTAATTGATAAAGGGTTGACCAATTGACAAGACTTTCTATTTTTCGAAAGTTTCTATTTTTGTGTACTTTGTATTTTTTGGAAACTTTATATTTTAGGCAAGTTTCTAGATAATGTTAGTTTCTTAAATATACTATTAGAAGCAATGTAAACAAACAAACGAGTCACCAATGTTTCATCGGGTCAAAGATAGTTAAAGGGTAACAATGTAATTTTTGTAAACCAAAATACAATCACTTGAATTTGTATAACACCTAGGATCTTATAAACCAACACACAAACAAAAACTTATAAATATCTATGTTTAGGTATTTGCTAGCTGTCGGCTAGACGATTTGCAAACTTCTTTTGAGGTGAGTTTCACAACCCCTCGTTTAATCTCTATACTTGCAATAACTATTTTAGGGTATATATAACTTGATATAGTCGCATGGTTACTTAGTGTAACTTCACATTAAAAGTCCTTACTCAGATCGAACCGTTTAGTTTGTGTTGATCAAAGCGAGGTAATTTGGATACTACTATTGGGTCTAACGAACTCTACTTGGGCGTTTGGAGGTCAAAGCCAGCTTGTTGTATACTTGACTACAAAGGAAGTTCTATGCCACTTA
The DNA here is from genome assembly GCA_009936405.2 of Stevia rebaudiana. Classification (NCBI taxonomy): domain Eukaryota; kingdom Viridiplantae; phylum Streptophyta; class Magnoliopsida; order Asterales; family Asteraceae; genus Stevia; species Stevia rebaudiana. The sequence continues at coordinate 7,234,478 of WOUH02000014.1, forward strand.
TATTTCGAATCCGAGCGCAATTTTGCAAGATATAGCCCACTTGTTTTAGATAAAAGATGAGAAACAAGCCTTGTCTCGAGTTGCTCAGATGGGAAAGAAGACCCGTGTTGATGAGATCGCTATTGATAATTGGATATGAATAAATTCTTTATTTTGGCTATGTATAGTGGTTTGTTAAATTAACATGTAGATGATACATAGACAACAGCCAATTATCTAAAAACTCATTTCATTTAGGTGTAGTGATTTTAACTAAACATTAATTTTTTTGCATTGAATGAAAATGGTAAGATTGAAATTATTAAAAACTGAACTGGATGTAAATTATGTTTAACAATGGTTAAGGACTTGGCTAAAAATCAATTGTGCCTTTTCGATGATTATCACGTAGTGATTTTAATGCTCCAAAATTCATTATTAACACTCATAACATGCTCCACTACACATAGTCTTAGGTGCACCATTACATGTCTTGTTCTTCATTAATTAAAAGGGAAATGTCACAGAATAGTAACAAACAATCAGAAGTGTTCCAATTAAATCACTGTTGCATTTTTTGCTCAAATTGAGTCACTAAACCTTCAAATCGGGTCATCATCGAATTTTGTTTGTTTCAAAAAGGTAATGGAAGATAAGATATGAGAGTTGAAATTTCTAATTTATGTAATTATGTTAAAAAATTAAAAAAACTAGTTAATTCATTTAAAAATAGAATAAAAAACTAAAATTCATGTAAACGTTCCATATTAGCATCAAAAAAGCAAAAAAAAATATTTTCTAATTGAAACAAAAAGAATCATGTCAAAACATATAATTTAAATAAAAACGAAAGTTGAGTGACTTAATTTGCACACTCTTTAAACCCGAGTGACTTAATTAAAACACTTTTTAAACTTGAGTGACTTAATTGAAACACTTTTTAAACTTGAGTGACTTAAGTGAAACACTTTTAAAACTTGGTTACTATTCTACATAGTTACCCCTTTATTAAACGATAGAGTGTTAGGGGTCCCCAAGGAAACATTCTGGCGATAAGTGATATACTTCACATTCACAACCAGGTGGTTGTCGGTTCAAATATTTTAGGGAGTAGGTTTTGATGATTTTAACCTATAAGATTTAGGTGTTGCGGTTAAAAATCGACAAATTCTACCCCTAAACCTACCAAGCTTTTTGCGCTTGTGTTACCAATCAACCCAAGCAACCCGAGATCTTTCGGGTTGGATGCCCCTGCACCTTAAGACTATGCGATATGTCTGGGTAAGTGAGTGCAAATGAGTGTGCTATGTAGGTGCCACACATGAAAAAGAAGTCACCTGGTTATCGATTAAGGAGGGAAATGTTAAGTTGGTATGAGTGGGTAAAAAGTAAGAGAGTGACGTGATGTATGATAACTAATAAAAGTATAAAGTGGTAGATTGTGAGTGATTGATGACAAAAAAAAAAAAAAAAATTTGAAAGAATTATTGAAATACTGGATAGTCTATCTATCTCATATTCAAAGAGAAAAAATATTTTCAATTTTGAGGGAATCTTAAGATAACTTTTACATGGTTTATTTTACCCGGAAGCATTTGTTTGTCTTGTCTTCTCTTTATTCGTCGCACATTCTTTCACACAAACTCTAACCCCACTAACCTCTTTCTCTCGACAAAAACAAATCAAATTCTCCATCTCCAGTCATTGCTGTCGCCCTCAATCGCGACTTTCTCACCACTTCATTTTTCTCTTTCTACATCTATATATAAATTAGGGTTTTCACCCTTCAATCGCTTCTTTCAGATGAGTGCATCGTCTGGTCCCGTTGCTCACAACAACAAAGACTCCGGTGAAGAATCATCCTCCGGTGGTACCGCCGTTGATGCCACTGCTACTTCTTCTGTAATTGAGCCGTCTGAAGGTGCTATTGTTGTTTCTGATTCCGGCGCCGGTGGAGGAGACGATAGTGATATGGATAAAGGAGGTGGGACTGGTGGGGATCCGATGGATGAGGATCCTGTTAGTCCGGCGACCGTGTTTTGTATCAGGCTTAAGCAGCCTAGGTCTAATTTGCAGTACAAAATGAGCGTTCCTGAATTATGTCGCAATTTCAGGTAATTTAGCATCTTTGAGTTTTAATTGTGTTTCGGTGGATAATCGGCTTTAATTTGGCAAGTTTCTGGTTTTTGGTTTGATTCAGTTCATATGTGGTCGAATAAACAATAAATTGTGAACACACGAATGCTTTTAATTTTTTGAAGCATTTCTTCTTCTCATGATCGTTTATTTAGAATTGTTTAAACTCAGCAGGACATGTAAAAGAATCTATTTGGGGTGTTAACTATAATGGAAAAAGGAGTGTTTAGTGTAATTGGCTTATTGTAGATCACACCTAGTTTTGGTTTTGTGATATATGGGATCTGCCTATATGAAAGCAGTTAACATGAGCTGTCTTAAGTGCTGAAAAACTGGACATCAAGATTTTTTTTATTAACTATTACTTAATTAAATAATAATTACCATGTTGATATTAAACACACACTGATCTGATCTTTTTTTGTTATGTTTTTGGAGATAGTAATTACAATATGTTTGAGCTTTTAGTGGACTTGTTTCTTATTTTTTAAGATGTTTCTATATAGTGACTAAGTGAGTAATATCTTCCAACTGATTTTGGTTGGTAGGCAATCACATATTTTGATTTCAGTAGCAAGCGATCTCTATCTTATCTTTGTCAAAATTTCAGTTATTATACACGTCTAGAATATATGCCCATTGTAGTACATCACAATTGATTTATGCAAAAACTCAGTGGTGGTATATTCTAATTGGGCACACCATTTTGCTCTAACAGTGCAGTTGCTTGGTGTGGGAAGCTAAACGCGATAGCATGCGCATCAGAGACTTGTGCGCGTATACCCAGGTATGTGGTAATATCTTTTTTCCTATCATTGACAGCAGCACAAAAATGTTTCCTTTATTTAGTAAGATTTGGTTATAGAACTAAGCATATTATTTGCATAAGTTTTGTTAGTATTATCTTATAGACTTATAGTAACCTATTGGAATAATTAACAACTAGATGGTTGAATCTGAGTGTATCTATGTCTCGACATATCTTTAGTGTTGACATTATTATTGACGTATTTATGTATGATTGGAGATACAAATCTTTAAATCAGTTAGTGTTCAATTTCGTGTTGCACTTGTAAACAAATGCAATTATATTCAAAGAAGTTTCATGCTAAGGTTTCAACTATAGAGTATATTTTTTATGTCAATAACTTTCATTCTTCGATTTTTTCTTTTTTCATTTTTGTAGTTCTAATGCAAATCCACCATTTTGGATTCCAATTCATATTGTGATCCCTGAACGACCTACCGAGTCAACTGTATTCAATGTCATTGCAGGTAATGTGTATGTAATTCTATCACATGATACCATATTCGTTTTGGTTCAGTAGTTATGGCTTGATTCTTTTAAAGAAAGTGTATTTTTTGTGCACTTAATTGCAATTTATTGTTGCTCTTATTACATATGCCAAAAAAAAACTGCAGATTTGTCTATCAACTTGTGTCCGATATTATCTTTGTTTGGCAAAACCATAGTCACAGAATTCGCTCAGTAACCCACGAATTTCGTTTTGGTTCGCGATGTACCCAATCGGAATTCGGTAACGTTCTGGTCGCCGGCCGGTACGCGAATTCGTGATTGGGTTCGCTGTTCCGATTAGTGATTCTAGGTCGCTCGAATTCGTCGTTTCAGTGGTTGAGGTTCGCGAATCAAACCAACAGCACAAGAATTCGAATGTTAAAGAATCAGGCCGTCTATTCAGTTTTTCACTGATGGCGGGATTTTTAGAGCGGGAACTAGTACGCGTGCGCCATTCCGATCGGGAATTGCTACTGTCTTTTCGATTTCTTGTACATACTACATATACAATGAATCGGAAATCCCTAAACATCTATATATACAACGAATTGAAATTTCAGAAATCACAGAACAAATTCCAGAACAACATTACCGATTCCCAATTTTGTAACCATTTGGAATTTTGGATATTAAATGCTTAAATGAAATGTATTTTGATATATACAATTATATATATATATTTTTAATCTAAGTCGAACCAAAACTATTGGGTACACCGAACCGGTTCGTACCGAAATGAACCCACCCCCTTCCGTACCGAATTCGGCCAAAGTAGCGAACCACGTACCCGTACCAGAGCGTACCGCGAATTATGTGACTATGGGCAAAACACGTATAGTTCTTTTTTCTGTTTCCTTCTTGAGAGTTGTTAGTCATAACTTTTTTCATCGACTAATTTGTCAGATTCTCCACGCGATTCAGTTCAGTTTATTGAATGGTCACCTTCATCTTGCCCTCGCGCCTTACTAATTGCTAATTTTCATGGTCGGATAACTATATGGACTCAACCTTTTCAGGTATAAGCTTTGTCTGCTCACTTAAACTATTGTTTTTTAGTTTTAAAAATATATAATCCAAGGTCATTGGTTCACTGTTCTGTTCTTACTTTATGTAAAAATATATGTAGAAACAGTACACACATTTCTTTCTTATTAACCATATGTTTCGAAAGTTATTTTGTTTACCTCTTTAGGTCATCTGATATGACATCCTGAAGTTGACTTGTTTTTATGACACAGAGATCAGGTAGTTTGGTCAAAGATGCTAGTTGTTGGCAGCGGGAGCATGAGTGGCGTCAGGATATTGCAGTTGTTACTAAGTGGCTATCTGGGGTGTCTCCTGTATGCAGTTGATGCCGCCTTTTTGCTAATTATATCCAAAATGTGATGCTTGATTGATCTTTTTTTTTCTTTTTTATGAAAATTAGTATAGGTGGCTTTCTTCAAGATCTAGTAGTACTACAAAGTCAACATTTGAGGAAAAGTTTCTCTCACAACAACCTCAAGCTCCAGGTGGGTGATTCTTTTTACCTAATAAAATTATCATATTTAGGTTTTAAACCCATATATTACACGGGTTAATCAAATCCAACATGTTGAAAACAACAGTTTCTATGAAGATTTGTATGGGGGATGTAATTAGCCATTGATGAAATAAGAAAAAATGAAGATTTAAGAACTATAAATAACAAAGAATGAAAGTTTTGTTATGTATTACACACAAACTCGACGGAAGCAATAAAGAACACCAGAGTTTAACGTAGTTCGGTGTAAACTGACATACGTCAACGGGGTAACTAGGATATTCTATTTAGAAACCTTTAGCAAAATATTAGAATAAGAAGATTTATATTTTAGATATTTAAAAATATAAAGTCATTATTATTTAATAGGAGATGCGAAAAAAAATCTTGACTTCGAGGTCGACACGTGGCAACCTAAGTTTCTTATCTGTTATGATAAGAAGATTTAGCATCATTGCATTCTCACCAAATCTGTTATTTTTTTGAACTTTTTTTTATATTTTTTTGTAAATCCAGCTGGATGGCCAAACTTTCTATGCGTATGTTCAGTCTTCTCATCTGGATCAATTCAGCTCCACTGGTCCGAATGGCCATTAAATCAAAACGGTATTTACAAATGGTATTGCACCAGCAAGGGCCTTTTGGGCGCGGGCCCCAGCGGGATCATGGCTGCTGATGCAATCGTAACCGATTCAGGCGCGTTACACGTTGCAGGCGTACCAATTGTGAACCCGTCAACTGTTGTTGTCTGGGAGGTCACACCGGGTCCCGGAAACGGTTTTCAAGCTACCCCAAAAACCAGCACCAGTAATGGAATCCCTCCGTCACTTAATCCAACTTTTTGGGACGGTTTTGCCCCTCTGGCGTCATACTTGTTTAGCTGGCAGGAATATTTTCACTCAGAAGCTAAACAAGGGAAGAAACTGACAGAACAAGATTATAGTGATATGGTTGCACTTCATTGTTCGCCTGTTTCTAATTTTTCTGCATATGTGAGTCCTGAGGCTTCGGCTCAATCAGCTGCAACTACTACTTGGGGTTCTGGTGTCACTGCGGTTGCATTTGACCCGACATGTGGCGGGTCTGTGATTGCGATTGTAATTGTTGAAGGTATGTATTTTCTTGTGGATTTTTTGTTTTTTAGGTATTTATTTTCTTGGGAGAATTGCATATATCCCATTTTTTACAATCTTAGATGTATATTTTCTTAATCTAAAACCAAAATTGTATTTATCATTATATCTCCTCCTAAACCTTTTTTAATTGCATATTTATCTAACAAAAAACAAATATTGCATAAATCCTTATCCTTAATGAAAAAACTTTGAAATTACCCATTTTGATTTATCTTATTAAAAGTAAATTTACCCTTTTTTATTAGTCTAAAGTTCCCAAATTTTTCATATTTTCTCATTTTTAAATAGATTTTTTGTTCTTTTTACATTTTTTGGTTCTGTTTTTTCTTTTGTTTCTTACTAATGAATTTTCTTAATCTTCTTTGTGGTTCTACTAAGCTTAATTTTTTTTAATTTTTTCGTCTATGTTTGGTCTACTTGGCAAAAATGGCTTAGTAAAAACACAAGATTAAAAAAATTTAATTAGTGAAACATAATAGAAAACAGCAAAGTAAAAAAAAATTATAAAAAGGACACTAAAAATTGTTAAACATGTTTAAAAAATGAAATTTTGGTAAAATTTATAGTTTTAATAAATAGAAGGGTAAAATAGTCATTTTAATAATGTTTTTGATAAAATCAACCAAAATGAGTGAATTTAAAATTATTTTCATTTAGGATGTGGATATATGCAATTTTTGTTCTTGATTGGATAAATATGCAATTAAAAAGGTGTAGGAGGGGATATTTTCCAAATTTTGTTTTTTGGATTCAGTATATATAATATATATGAAATTATGAAGGATATTTTCCAAATTTTGTTTTATTCTAGAAAGTGAACTAATCAGACATTAGCATTGTGTATTTAGGGCAATACATGTCTCCCTATGATCCAGATGAGGGTCCTTCAATTACTGGATGGAGAGTTCAACGTTGGGAATCTTCTTTAGAGCCTGTTGTGTTACACCCAATATTTGGGAATCCAACATCCAGTTTTAGTGGTCAACCCCCCATGCAGACAGTTTGGGTCACAAAAGTCAACAAAAGCATTCCAGCCACCGATTACTTAAAAAACAACCAAACGGGTCCTACCGGATCAGCTTCCGACGGTGGTCTGAACCCATCTGAGCCTGGTCCTGAAGAGTCAAAACGGGTTGTTTTTGACCCGTTTGACCTGCCAAGTGATGTTAGAACTCTTGCACGTATAGTCTATTCTGCTCATGGTGGTGAGGTTGCTGTTGCTTTTTTACGCGGTGGGATCCACATTTTCTCTGGTTCAAGCTTTACGCCTGTTGATAATTATCAGATCAATGTTGTTTCTGCAATTGCTTCGCCTGCATTTTCTTCCACAAGTTGCTGTTCTGCTACTGTTTGGCATGATGCAGTTAGGGATTGCACTATGTTGAAGATAATACGCGTTCTTCCACCTGCTGTTCCAAGTAGTCAAGTGAAAGCAAACTCCTCAACATGGGAACGCGCAATTGCTGAAAGGTATTCATTCTGGTTACACAAATGTCCCTCTGGTTTGGGTACTAAGGTTTGAAAGTAACAAGTTGGGGATTTGTGCTTTCAGTTTTCCAACGAGTTTTGGGTATTAAGGCGAACTTTCGGTTAACCTTTAAATACCCTTTGACATTCTATGCATTGATTTTGACTATTTATGAAGTCAAAGGGTATCATGGTTATTTTGATTGAAAGCAGCTATCTGTGAAACAAGCTGAATATGTTGTACACTATCAGGTTTTGGTGGAGTCTTATGGTTGGAGTTGACTGGTGGGATGCTGTTGGCTGTACACAGAGTGCTGCTGAGGATGGCATAGGTAAGCATTTGAAAGGTCATATTGGTAATTTTGTATCATACAATTCTTGAAGCGTTCTGCAAGTAAATGTTGATATTGTGGTCTTTGTAATTTCTCTCAGTCTCACTAAACAATGTAATCGCGGTTCTGGATGCTGATTTTCATTCTCTCCCATCCACTCAACACAGACAAGAGTATGGCCCTGTATGTTTCTTCAACCTCCATCCATCTGTATCTCTCACATATCACGATCATACGCATATAATGAATGTTAAAAATTTGAAATAATTACAATAGTGGTCTTGATTCATGCAGCGATTAGACCGAATAAAATGCAGACTATTAGAAGGTACAAATGCTCAAGAGGTGAGAGCAATGGTGCTAGATATGCAAGCAAGATTATTACTCGACATGTTAGGAAAAGGAATTGAATCAGCTCTGGTTAACCCGTCAGCTTTAGTGGTCGAACCGTGGCTCGCATCTGGTGAGACATTAAACAGCCTTGACCCTGAATCAATGGCCATTGACCCTGCACTTATTCTAAACATCCAGGTTTGAACCCGTGACCCAACTACTTCATGATTATTACTTCTATTAATTGATACAAATTAATAATAATATGCAGGCGTATGTTGATGCTGTGCTTGATCTAGCTTCACATTTTATCACGCGCTTACGTCGTTATGCTAGTTTCTGTCGTACACTGGCTAGCCATGCTGTAACCGCCGGTACAGGTGGCAACCGTAACATGGTGATCAGTCCAACACAAAGTAATGGAACTCCTGGCGTTCCACAGAGTCAGTTTATACACCATACGCGATGTCTTTATTATTATAAGAGTTAACTACACATGGTCCCTGTAGTTTGCCAAAAGTAACAGGTTTGAGTTTATGCTTTCAGTGTTGTATCGCGTTTGTGTTTCAAGACTCGCTTCCGTTAAATTAATGTAAAGTGACCAAAAAAACTTTTTTATTTTTTTACACTTTGACATTTCATTTCTAATAAGTCAAAGGGTATTTTGGTCATTTCATCCTTAATACCAAAAGTTGTTACAAAGTTGAAAGCATAAAAAAACCCAAACCTGCTACTTTAAACCCATGGTATCCAAACTTGTTACTTTTAGCAAAACACAGGGACCATCTATGTAACTAACTTTTATAATTATTTACTGAATTACTATAAACCAATGGGGGAAAATGATTTTGTTATTTAGGTGTTCAAAATGGCAGTGCAAGTTCAACTGCAAGCACACCAATACAAGCATGGGTACAAGGAGCTATCGCTAAAATCAGCAGCACATCTGATAATGTTCCTAATGCAACTCCTAATCCCATAAGTGGGCCATCTTCATTTATGCCAATAAGCATAAACACCGGAACATTCCCTGGAACGCCAGCTGTCAGACTCATTGGAGACTGTCATTTTCTCCATAGATTATGCCAACTTCTGTTATTTTGCTATTTCTTTAGGCGTATACATTTACCCCGGTATCTAGGTGCTCCGCAAAGAACCAACACGGATTCATCTGTGCATAAACCTCCTAACAAGGTTGAGGAAATCAGCTCTGGTCCTTCAAAAGTGACATCAGCGTTGGGTAGGTCAGATGAGTTAGCCGTGTCCCGGACTGGTCAGGTTGGGTCCGTAGCCAAAGGCTCCGAGGATGGACCAGCAAATAAGTCAAGATATGGTTCTGGAAATGCTGGTCAAGGATACACATTTGATGAGGTAAGACTGTTGCTTAATTTCTGTTTGTGTTATTAAATTTTCCTGCTCAAGATATCGATGCTGATCAGTATTTGACTGATGTTGACCAAATTTCACACGTTTTGACCAAAGTTCACCGGTTTGACCAAATATGACCGATTTAACCAATATTTGACCAGTGTTGACTAAATTTAACCAATATTTGACCAAATTTAAACATTATTTGACCGGTGTTAACCAAATTTGACCGATTTTAACCTATTTTGACCAACTTTTGACTGCCTTTGAGCGCGTAACAAATTTTGACTCCGGTTATGTGAATCGCAATGTGGATTTTTACAAGAGTGATGGGTGTTGGTGCAGGTGAAAGTGCTGTTTTTGATATTAATGGATCTTTGTAAAAGAACATCGGGTCTGGCACACCCGTTACCTGTTTCTCAGGTAGGTAGCAATAACATTCAGGTCCGTCTTCATTACATTGATGGAAATTACACCGTTTTGCCAGAGGTTGTTGAAGCATCACTTGGCCCACATATGCAGGTACACACCCTCATGATTAATATTCTTTGGTTTTAAAGTTCAAGTAGTTATACTTCTTTAAAATAAAGGTCTCATTTTCTATGCAAGTTTTAATTTTTTAAATGTTTATAATTTATCTTTCTATGTATGCTTCATCTCAACCTTATTTGGTTTCGTAAACTAGTGTACAAAAAAGCATAACATTCTTGTATTAGAAAACAGGCTAAATTCATGCGGTTATAAGCATTTGGGTGGCTTCTAACCACCCATTTCAGTTTTACCCAATTTTTTTTTAAAGAAAACAACTCATCTAATTCACTTCCATGCAGATTATGCCACGACCCAGAGGCGCAGATGCAGCCGGTTTGTTACTTAGAGAATTAGAACTCCATCCTCCCGCTGAAGAATGGCATAGACGGAACACATTTGGTGGGCCCTGGTCTGACCCAGATGATCTGGGCCTTGATGATTCCTCAAGGCCCACTTCTACAGATTGGGCCAGCTTCAGCTCGGTTGAAAACAATGATGCGCCCCATGAAGCCCAACGCCTATGGCCCAGAAAACGCAGGATGTCAGAGAGAGATGCAGCTTTTGGGCTCAACACTTCAGTTGGGCTTGGGGCGTTTCTCGGAATTATGGGCTCCAGACGAGACGTAACGACAGCTGTCTGGAAAACGGGCCTCGAAGGAGTTTGGTACAAGGTATCTTTATTCCTTTTTTAGGTCTTGTGTTATAAAATGGATTAAATTGTTGCTTTTTACATAGATGGTCTTTTTGGTTTAGGTTGTATGCTTTCATTTTTGTAAACCCTTTGGTTAACCTAGGGTAAAGTGACCAAATTACCCTTTGACTTCTTATCATTTTCAAAAAGTTAAAGGGTATTTTGGTCTCACTACCTTGATTTAATGGAGCTAGCCTGAATATCCAAATCGTTACAAAGCCGAAAGCAAAAAACCCAAACCTGTTACCTAAAACTTTTAGTACCTAAACATGTTACTTTCTTCTAACCACAGGGACCATGTATGTAATTAACGCTTGTTTTTACAAAGTATTGAATGGTGTGTATGGTAAATGCAGTGTATGAGATGTTTGCGCCAATCTTCTGCTTTTGGTTCACAAGGCGGTAACAATAGCGCGTCTGGTCAAAATGAGCGGGAGTTTTGGATCAGCCGGTGGGTTCATGGTTGTCCAATGTGTGGAGGGACTTGGGTTCGTGTTGTATAGAATTGAGCTGAATTGACACTATTGTGAAATTTATATACATTGTGGTCTCTTGTGACTTATGAGATCCCCTAACTTGTGGGTTTTTGGATTCACATGCCATATGCGCGAGTGTGTACATACCATATGTATTGTTAGGTTAAATAAATGTTTTGAAACCGCAACATTCCCGGCTTAGGATTATGGTCTTGTAGTCATTTTGATATGTTTAATCGGATTTAACTTTTTATTTTTGTTTTTTTATATTTATTAGTAACAAGTAATGTGTTGTCCGGTTTTGTAAGTAAGTATTCTTGAAGCTGTGTACAACTTAACAGCCACCGGTTCAACTGTGATCAAACTGAAGTATAATTCTTGCTTTCAGATTTCTAGTCATTGCCAATTTTTAATACTTTTATGATGTTAAATTCTTGAACTCGACGTTCTTACTACATCTAGTGTGTGAATGACAACTTTAATACATTAATTTTACTATAAGCATATGATTATTTCTAGATGCTAGTGGTAATACATGTATGAAGCATGAAAGAAGATTATATTATGAACTTTCCTAGTTAAAATTAAAGCTATAACAAACTAACAAAGTACAAAAATATTTTTTACCCTAAAATACCGGTTTTTATGAATCACTTTGTGTTTTTTAGATACGTTTTATATTGATTGTAAACAGAAGAAAATACACTCTGGTTCTATGGTGTAGTGGTTAGCACTCTGGACTTTGAATCCAGCGACCTGGGTTCGACTCCCGGTAGGACCTTATATTTTAAATCAATTTTTTTTTTCATTTTGTCTGTGACCAAGTAATATAATCTTATAGGTGCAAATGTGCAATAACTCATTTCGATTTTTCATATCAATCTCATAAAATCTCTTTAGAAACCGTGAAACCTGTGACCGAATGTGATTTATGCTGAAAACCATCTATTGAGTCGGGAGCACAATTAGATCATATATCAAACATGCTTTGTGAATTTGTACAAACTTTTTTACTATCAACGATATAAGATTTTAATTTCAGCTCCTTTAGTTCTTACGGTCTTATTATCACATATAATATATTTATCGGGGCTCAAAACCATGTTCCTAACGTTTGAAGACTACCATTTTACCATCTTCAACATCAATTTTATAAAATCATCGTTTCCCTAAGTTGGCTCTTGTGTCACCCTATCCCTCAACGTTACAAACCAATTAATTTCCAAACACTTGTGAAAGTATTTTGAACACTTTAAAACGTTCTTTACCAATTTGTTCAATCAAACCACGAAATTAAATTAGAGGTTATTTGATTGGAAATGTACACAAAAGCATAAATTAAGTATGTAACTACGAGTCTCGTAACCTTGTATCTGTAACTCATGTATACGGGGTTAATGAGATTAGAATTCCTTTTAGTTGTTTTTGTAGGAAAAAACATATTAGTTTCGAATTTCGATTAGACCATGTTAAATGATGATTGATGATGTAACATAAAAAATTCATTTGTAGGATAATATACAGAAATTTTGTTGCATATAATATGAAATCTAAAAATGAAGTACAAAAAGAACTAAATAAAGGCATATGATCGATAAACAAGAATAAAGAAAGGGAGATATTATCAAGAAAAACTTAATTAAAAAAACTTGATTACAATTCACTACCTAAACCACTAACTCGGCTTGGGTTTTATAGACCAACCTTATTTGATTTCCAAGCATCTTGTCGATCTAGAATTGTACGCATTCTAAAACATCTAAACCCGACATGTTTACATGTTTATCTAGACGGACTCCAAAAACATTACAAAGACTAACCGACTTTTTTATCTTTGACTTTTTGAAACTCCTACTTTGAAGCTCAATACTCGGAATTTATCCAACACTAAATGTCAATGATACTACTTATAGAAAATACAATCTGTTCATGAATATGCTGTTTAAATTTCAATATATGTAAGTTGAACTAGGTAAACACCTTTGCACAATAAATGCCAAAAACTCATGCAATGGCATATGCTGGTAAGGGGTTTCTATTGAAAGCTCGCAATGATTTGAGATAACTGAAGTACAATTTTTATCGATTTTGAAGGGTATAAAAGTACCCTTACTCTCATGAATAGAGGTGCACAAATTATTTTTATTTTTTTAAACCGGTTCCGGATCCGAACTCGTTTTGTTTTTGTCAAAGATAGTCAAAATAGGTTCTTGGTAGAACCAGTTTGAGTAAGTAACTAGTTTTTGGTTTGGTTTAATTTAAGTTTTAACCGATTGTTTGACTAAGTTTGAGTAACTAGTTTTTGGTTTGGTTTAATTAAGGGTAAGGCTTGTCTTCATCTTACCCTTCTCAGACCCTACCTTTACGCCTCGTTTGCGTTGCGCGCATATAATGTATATATGTGTGGACTCTCGTGGGGCAAAAGTAAAATTGCACTAGTTTTAACG
>WOUH02000014.1:7291101-7304391 GCA_009936405.2 Stevia rebaudiana
CTCTTAATCTTTTTTCCTAAAAAATTATTTTAAATTTTCTGCACAATATAACTATTTTTATATGTTTTATAGAAATTTTGTATATATATACTAATATTTGTATATAATTTTAAAAAATTACATATAAAATTCCAATCCGCCTAGTTCCGATTAATCGCGACTAATCCAGATTAATCCCTAGGCGGTACCTCATTGCCTAGCTAGCGTCTAGCGCCTTCTCCAACCTTGGTTCTAACCACATTGGGTGTCCATTATAATATTTATTTAACTTTCTTATGCAATGATTGAGTCGTTACGATAAAACTAGAATGGCAATCTACATGATTAATAAAACATATGTGAAATTTAACATATGTTGTCTAATTTTTATATCATTACAAGATATATAGTCCAATGATTTATGTATCGATGGGTTTTTGATAGGCATATTTACCGAGTCAAACGCCTAATGGGCTGAAATACTTGAGAGATAAGGAGCTAGAGAATAAGAGAGGTGATGGAAGTGGACAAAGATTGGCTTCAGATAGAATATATGATTATGACACATATAATGATCTTGGAAATCCTGATAAAGGAGTTGAATATGCAAGGCCAATACTAGGAGGTGAAACAAACCCACATCCTAGACGTTGTCGCACAGGACGTCCCTCCACAAGTACCGGTTAGTTTCCATTTTTTGATGTCTTTATTTTTCAAACCTATAAATAGTTTGAAGTAATGTAAAATTTATCAATATTAATGTAGATGTAACTTGTGAAACACGAGTGAATGCGATGATTTCATCAACATATGTGCCAAGAGATGAAGCTATGGAGGGGACGAGGCGCAAAGATATCCTCAAGGGAATTTGGAAGGGAGTGTTGCACAATATTCCACCCATGATGGCCACTTTCAACAATGAGAATGGTTTTCCTAGGGATTTTTATGAAATTACAAGTCTTTATAGGAATACACCACAAGTTGAGATGAGTTTCAATAAGAATGCATTGTTAAAGTTTTTGGATATACGCGGATCAATTGAAGACATCTTCAAGTTTGAGACTCCAAAGAACTTGTCATGTAGGTGTTATCTTGATCAAAAAGTTCCTTCCTATCAAATATTAGTTATATTTATTGTCTATACTAAGTGAAACATTATTAATAAATAAAATCACATTTCCAGGTAATATAACAAGTTATGTACAAGATGATGAACTTGGCCGCCAAACGCTCGCTGGGATGAACCCTGTTAGCATAGAGAAGTTGAAGGTAAACATGACAATTACAATGAAATTTGCATATGTTCTTGAATATTTATTAATCAAACTGATTGTATATTTATATATAACTTCACACAATTAATTTCATTATGTTTTCAAAGGTATATCCTCCTGTGAGCAAACTTGATCCTTCAGTTTATGGACCACCAGAATCAGCTCTTAAAGAGGAACATATAATATGCCACCTCAATGGAATGTCTATACAAGAGGTATTATATATATATATAGCTACCAACAAATAACAGCATATAAAAAGCTATTCATATTGGTTTGGATTTTATTGTTTTTATATTTTTTTATTTTTAGGCCTTGGATGAAAACAAGCTCTTCACATTGGATTACCACGACATTTACCTTCCGTTTCTAGAGAGGATAAATGCTCAAGAAGACCGAAAAGCATATGCAACGCGTACAATCTTCTATCTAACAACAATGGGAACTCTAAAGCCCATTGCAATTGAGCTCAGTCTTCCTCCTAATGACGCCAATATCCCATCAAAACAAGTTCTCACTCCTCCAGTTGATGCAACCACCAACTGGTTGTGGAGACTAGGCAAAGCTCATGTATGCTCTAATGACACTGGTGTTCACCAACTAATCCATCATTGGTATGTCAAATGTACATGTTGAGTCCATATTCCTTATCCATAATTAATCCTTATATGAATGGATAACAAATAAATACCACAATGACATACAAATCATGTACCTAACTATGAGTTCATGCTATGAATATATAGGTTACGAGTTCACGCATGTATGGAACCATTCATAATAGCCACTCACCGACACTTGAGCTCACTACATCCAATCTTCAAGCTTCTTAGTCTCCACATGAAACATGCACTTGCAATAAATGCAATGGCCCGTGAGAGCCTCATATCCGCCGAAGGGATTATAGAGTGTGGCTTTTCTCCTGGAAAATATAGCACTGAGATGATATGTGCTGCCTATAAGGACTGGTGGCGCTTCGACTTAGAAGGTCTTCCCGCAGACTTGATACGAAGGTATGAATACAATACCACCAAACCATAAAATATTTTTTTTAATAACACCTTGATTTTCTAGTATAAAAAAATACCAATACCACAACCTGCACCGTGTAAGATTGGAACCTACAACCATTTAGTTGAAGGGTATACCGTACCATCAGATATTAATAAAAATACGCTTAAAACATGTTTTAATCATTTTACTTTCTTTTGGTTGTAGAGGAATGGCGGTTCCAGATGAGACAAAGCCCCATGGGTTGAGATTACTCGTTGAAGACTACCCGTATGCTAATGATGGGCTTCTCATTTGGTCTGCAATCGAAGAACTCGTGCATACTTACGTAAATCATTACTACCAAGATGAAAATTCTGTTACATCCGACACAGAACTTCAATCTTGGTACAACGAAGCCATTAATATCGGGCATGCTGATCTTCGTGAAGCCCATTGGTGGCCCAAACTAACTACTCCAGACAAACTTTCCGAGATTTTAACCA
Organism: Stevia rebaudiana; assembly: GCA_009936405.2. Taxonomy (NCBI): domain Eukaryota; kingdom Viridiplantae; phylum Streptophyta; class Magnoliopsida; order Asterales; family Asteraceae; genus Stevia; species Stevia rebaudiana. The sequence goes on from WOUH02000014.1 coordinate 7,293,851, forward strand.
TTCTAATATGGACCGCATCAGCCCAACACGCGGCACTAAACTTTGGGCAGTACCACTATGGGGGATATGTTCCAAACAGGCCACCACTTATGCAAAAACTTATACCTCAACAACATGACAATGAGTATGCAAGTTTCATGGCTGACCCACAAGGCTATTTTCTTTCATCATTACCTAGTTTATTTGAATCAACTAAATACATGGCGGTAGTTGATATAATCTCCGCACACTCACACGAGGAGGAGTATCTTGGGGAGGTGAAAGATACGTACATTAAGTGGTCAGGTGAACTTAAGATTATTGAGGCATTTTATAGATTCTCAATGAAAGTTAAAAAAATTGAAAATGAGATAAATAAGAGGAATGTTGATCCAAGGTTTAGGAATAGATGTGGTGCTGGTGTTCCACCTTACGAGCTGCTTGTACCGACTTCTGAACCTGGGGTTACTGGTAGAGGTGTACCAACTAGCATAACAATATGATATAATAATAGTTTTAATTTTTATATGTAATATTAGGAACGATAACATGTATGATTTGTGAGTAGAATATAAACACATACATAGCCACAATATGGATTGAGTGGTTTATATAGGTAATACTAATGTACAAGCTTGTTTTTACAAAGACAAATATAAATTTGTTTCTTTTCTAATTAAGAGTATCCTCACTCGTTAGAGCTAGAGGGTTATGTTCCCAATTGGATAGATTAGTGAAATCATGATTGTATAAACAATAATTGAAAGAAAAATATTTTCTATTTTGAATGATGTTTAGAAAAGTAATCGACAATGTATATATAGTCGGCTGACTTCCTTATTGGAACAATGGAACTCATGACACGAGGATTCCCAAACGATATGTTACGTCGGTATATTGTTTATTAAGCTAATTACACGGAGTGAGAGGATGAGATCAATGGCTGTTATTTGAAGTTAAAGCTGTGAAGCTCCCCTTGGGGTTAAAAGTTCAAGCCAACTTAACGCTAATAATTGGTTTAAAATAAAAATTGTCCTTCAAAACATAATTAAGTGAATTACATAACTAGCCCCCTAATTTAACTATATTTCGCACCCTAACTTTGCTAAGTGACAATTAAATCTAACTTAATTTAACTTTAACTTGATCGGATAATCGGGATTAATACAACAATCACTCTTCTTAATCTCGATCCTCTAACATTGACATCTGACTCCTATATCTTCTCTATTTGTTTCCTTGTATCCGTAATCTTAGGGTTAAACTTTGGCGGCTTCTTCTTTCCTCACGAGTTATGCTTCCTAAAGATAATTACTGTTGTTTGTTTCAACTACCATTAAGAGGGCTATTGTTCTTCAACTTTTTGTACGCCGTTCAACTCTTCTTATTTTTAATTCTTTTTTTTTTAATTAATTTAAATTTTTTACATTAAAATAGAAGGTAAACGGGCAACAAGTTGTTACGGCTAGTCCTTTTTAGATATTAGCATGATGTCCATATTAATTGTAGTTATAAAAGCGTACTTTCCTTGTGTCTTGGAAATTAACATTTCCTTCGCTTCCATCTTATTAAAAGTATCGTGGGTTGATATCTTTCTTAATCGACCACGCACGATTTCTGAAGGGACAACCATTTCATTCACTTCCATTTTAATTATCACTGTCTTAACCTTGATCTTGTGTACATCTTAATTACCAAAGTAAATATATATCTTAATGAATCTATTACCAAAACTCTTTTTTTTTAATCTTTCTTCATAATCTTTTTTCTTATATTTTCAGTTTAACTATTATCTCATCTAATGTCATGGTTTCTAGGTCAGAGTCTCAATGAATCTATTAGGGACTAAGTCTAGTAGTTTACTGTTTAGGTACTTGTGTTGCATCATTAAATGTTGTCCCCTGTTGATTTTGTGACTACAATTTCCCAATAAATATTGTGTATATCGTGTCTGTCATGTCTTCTATTCGTAGCATTTCATTTAATCAAGGTTTGTAACCTTCCTTTTGGTACTCCGTCTACACCAATCGTGTCTTGTCTTTAATGCCTCCTAATTTTTATTTGTATCTTGCATTTGTGTGTTTTAAAACTTGTAAAATTTGTTCTTCTAGTATTGACCTGAACAAGTAATCAATTCTGGTTCTGACATTATTAATAAGATGTCATATAATATACATGAGCACGCTCAAGGCTCGGTAAACTGGCTTCCTTATTTTGAACTTGACTATGTTATATATATTAAAATTATTTAGGAATGTCGGTGGACCTATTTCTGTTTAGTGTTTGTTTTATATTAACCGATAGGTACAAGTTTGATCCATTAGAGAAGTATTTTTTTTTTGTTTGATTCCCTCAAAACTATTTTTATTTTGTGTTTAATATTAAAGTAAGAAAATATGATCTATGTTGGCTTGATGGTTAACATCTAGACTTTTGGTTTAAAGAATTAAAGATACAGGTACAATCCCTTCCTTACAACTATATTCCAAATTATTTTTGTTTACCATGAGTATATACATGGTATTTATAATCTTAATTTTTTTTTTGTTAACTTTTTTAAGTAACAATTGTGGATTATATCGACCGATGGTAACGCGTTGGTACCGTGCAGAGCATCGGTACGACGGTACCATTATATAACTATCTTTTTTCTATGTTTTGATCTTCAAAACTAAATCGTTGTAACTTACTCATTTCTTTTGTATACTTAATCATGTTAATCAACCAATGTAAAGCACATAATGAAGTTAGTATACACGCCGCGTTGCACAATGATGCTTTTGACTTTCCTTATATCTTTTTCTATTAATTTACTTTATTAAATCAATTAACAACAACGTACATGACGTAACAATGTTTTTTGCATACGTTTCAGTCTCCATAATCAAACACCGCAACACACAAGTTTTAATCGTATTGTCCCATCGCAACGCACGAGTGACTTTTCTCGTTTCATATATGTATCATATTGACAATATTCTCAAATTAAACGAGTCACAAATGGTTTATACGAGCCAAATAACTCGAGCCTCATACCAAGATAATTAAAGTTGAGTTACAAACCTACATTTCTATCATAAGAATTAAGACCGAAAACATCAAGACATGTTGCACGAAAACAGCTTCATAAAAACACAATACACCTTGAAACCTCCATTTTTCTTCATTTTTTTTTTTTAATAAATACAAAATTCAAAATCTTTTACAATAATAATAGATATTCAAATCACAAAATAATCAAAATTGCAAGATAAATTTCATAATTATGACTTTTTAAAGAGTATATATACAATAAAAAATGATAAACCGATTAAACTAACGCGTATATAACGATAAAGATCAAGACTTTTGTGTCGACATTACTCGTCTTGCATGATTTTCCTAGCCCGAAAATGATTTCTCTAAACAGGGAAGGAAAAAAAAAGATGATTTCTGTCTGATATACATATCTTTTTTAGCTTTGACTTGTTCCCACAACTTTGCGGTGTCGCCTTGAACTGAATCTTTTTCGGCGTTTTGGTGATGGAATCTTTGTGGGATTACTTACAATATGTTCTGTAGTTGTTTCTATAACTGAAATGCTTGGTGTTTCATCAATCGGGGTGGATGGTGGCGGCATAAAAACATCAGGTGCTCCGAACAGAGGTGGCAGTGGCGGCAGCAGTGGTGGTGGTTGTGGCAGCAGCAGTGGCGGTGATGGTGGTGGAGGCCAATGCTCGAGAATATCACGATGGTATCCCTGAGAGAGAAAATTAGAATCAGAATCAGAATCAAAATCAGAACAAGAGATATTATCAAGAATGAAAGTTGTAATGATTGTAGGGGAAATTACAATCAGACAGCCAGCACAGCATTGACTTTTAAAGTCAAAGTTATATCAGAATCTTAAGAATTGTAAAAATTATAGCTGACTTTTCAAAATAACACCTTATGCTAAGTTATTTAGTAAATCTATTATCAAGATTGCAGAAGGAAAAAAACTATTTTGACCATGAAAGTGAAAATGTATCAAGAAAACTGTATGAATTGCAAGGAAGATTACTAGATTAGACAGCTAGCATATCATTGACTTTTGAGACCAAAAGAACCAATTTTTCAATCCAAAATCATATAAAAATCCCTAAAATCGTGAGAAATCTTTTTAGCCATGTTCAAATTTTTCAAAAGATTCAAAATAATAACACCTCATGCTAAGTTTGAAACTAAAAAGCTAATCAAGATTGCATTAAAAACATGCTTTGACTTTCAAAGTCAAAGGAAATAGTTATGAACATAGAATGATTACCTGAACTACAAAATTTCGCCTTTGACAATCCCAAAACATATAAACAGTCCAATTTGTTTTAGATGTAATCTTATCTCTAACCGTTGAGAAACTAATTTGATCTCTTGAAGTAAACCGGTCAACTTCATTGAACCAAAGACACGTAAAAAGATTTGATATAGGAATATGTTCCCGTATCACTACACATCCTTCCGGTACATCTGCATTATTATACTTTCAAATTATATTATACACGCGCTAAGAAATAATTATACAAACAAATGGTAAGTGAGTGTAATGTACCGCTTCTGATTGGAAGTTTAGCCTCTGAATACGGGGTCAAACCTTCGGATTTATAAAAGTCAATCTGGAAGTCAATGGATGCATTGTCATACTTTGAAGCTGCTTTATTGGCTTCAGCTTCTACAAACACATCGAACCGCTTGTAATGTCTAGATATGGCAAAACTAGCATTCTTCCTCCATAAGAACCTGAAAATTTTAAAAATAAATTTTTTTTTTAATTTTAAAATTTTGCAGAGGTATGCAAGATCTTGTGATATAATAATTCTCATTTTATCTTATTAAAGAAAGAGAAAAGAGAAATCTAGTCGGTTTTTCCATTTGATACTTTTTGGTGACCATGAGAATCTGTTACTGGAAAACTAAACTCACGGGATCCATTTTGGTATATAAATAGGCAATTTATCTTATATAAAAATAGAATATATTAAATTTACATAAAAAAGATAATACCTTTCAAGAATTTGATAAGGATCAACAACAAGCTCAAGTTTCCCATCTATCCATAGCGAATAACGAACATTTGGGAAAAGCCTATGTAATAGAAGTTTTGGAACCTGCAAATATGTAGCTTTATTAATAATATTCTCTATTTTGTAAAAGTAAAATAAAACATTAAAGGTGGAAAGATACGCGAGTAGGGCTTGGTTGTTAACGGGTCAAAACCGGTTCAAGTTGGAATGAATTATATTAGGTTAGGATGACACGCAAACACTTTTTTGTCCACATTGTAAAAGTGTAAAACATTTTAGTTTAACTAATGCATTAACTTTGAATACAAATAATTATACGACAATGATCTAAGTCTATGAACAATTAAACAAATTTGATTTAGGATATTATACTTGTATGCTTCATGAATAGACTTTGGAGGCTTTCGTCCCACTAAAGTTTCTTGTTTGACCGTTTTGAGATTTTAAAATTATTAAAACACAACCAAAATGGAGCCATTTTAAATAATGGGTCAAAATTACCACATCTATGAAAAACTAATGCAAACTTAGATAATAAACTATGTAAAATTGTAAACAATATACCTTTCCATTGCGTCGTGGATCAGTATACGGTAAATTATGGACAACAACAATTCTCCATAATCCAATTCGTTTGCTATCATCAAGATCACTCGAGTTTCTCAAAAAACTAGCGGTTTCTTCATCAATGAACATGAAAAAGCATACATCTTTCTTTGCGGTTTCACTAACGTTCTTAGGTTGTTTAATCGAATCATAAGCACCTACAAAACACTTACTTTAGAAAAAATAGATACTTTAAAAGTTAAAATGTTTGAGTAAAGTGTTATAATATAATACCAAATACGGCTGATGCAACAACCACCCCTCGACACTGATCCATCTCAAAAAGATCCGAATCATCAATATCAAATCCGGTGTTGCGACCCGGTTTATCTCCTTTAACAAATCTGCTTGCATAGTCATGCATTAACAAAAGAAGAATAAATAAAAATAAACAAAATATATATCCAACTATTTACTTATGAATGGGTTGATTCTGATTATGTATTATCTTTAACGGGTAAAACATGTAATACAAAATACTTATCTAAAAGGGAAACGGGTTGGTTGGACCTTTTTATTGTATAAAACCCCATAAATCATATTGTTCAAAAAAATCAAATAATTACTAAAATATTATCATAATCGTATTTTTATTACAAAAATTGTTTCGGGGTCAAGTGTTACTCATTTTGACCCTTCAAGGATTCAACCCAATTCGACCCATATAACAAATTACCCATTTTGACCGGTTGCACATCGCACTTGACCCGCTTTGGAAGAAAACTTACCCACAATGGACACTCATTGACTCTTTTATGTCATAAGATTCAAGTCTTTGCTTCAAAGAAGGATATCCACCGAATTCAGAACCGCCAAATTCAGTTTTTGTTAGATTTTCTTCATGAATGTATGTTAGATTTTGGAGAATTGGTGAAAATAATGAAGCATTTGGCATCATGGAAATTGCTTCATCCACGGGAAGGTAACACACCGGGCATGCTGACATGAAAAAAAAAAAAAAAATTAATAAGATATTAAAATTACTGGAATTGATTAATCAAGATAATTTGATGAAATTCTAAAGTCAAAACACAAAGTCAAATAGAAAAATCAAACCTGTAAATATAGTTAAAGTTGTTAATAAGTAGTTAAATAACTGTCATTTGAAAGTTATATTGTATCTCATTTCTAAATTGGTCGATCGTGTATAATTAGTATTCAATTTGTGTATCTAAATTCGAGTTTGACTTTCTGTGGTCAAACTGCACAAATGTGCAGATTCCAAATGTTCAATCCAGAATATATTTGAATGATCCTTTGATCTTGTGGCCCTTAACAGAATTAAATAAGATAAAATTGATTGTGATATTATAAAAACTTACGACGTGGGCCCGTTCTTTTCTTGTCTGCTGGTGGTGGCGGCATTGGGAAGTTTTCGCAAGGATGGTCAGGAGGAAGTGTGTATCCGGTGAAATATACGCGTGGCGGTGGTGGCGGCGGAGGTGGTGGTGATGGTGATAATGGTGATAAGACACTAGTCATTGTTATATCATTATTAAAAGTGATCTTCACTTCAATATGTGCTAATGAAGAATTAATATCTTTTACATTTTGTTCATCAGTACTAATTGGTGAAGATTCTGTGATGGAATTGTTTTTGAATTCTAAACTTTGAATATTGTGAACTTCTTGTGCAACTTCGCCTGCAAAGAACCCCAAATATGAACTCTTAAGTGATCATATTCAACAACAATAAAAAAATGAAATGAAAATCATTAACATAAATGAAACACAAATTAGATTTAGCTCAAGATCAATAAAGAGGTAGAAAATTTTGGTCAAATGGGGGTTGATTGTGATCCAAGAATTCAAATTCAGCCAAAAATGTACAAAATGTAGTACAATGTACGATGACCCTGAAGCCAAATTGAGCTAAAAATCAATCAACATGTTGTAAATTCGATACATTGCTAAGAAAAGATGGAACTCTGAGGTAAAAGTGTAAATAATGTGGTAAAAATTTAAAGAATCATAAATTTATTTGAGTTCAAAACGAATAAAAATGCAGTAGGTTGATGATATAAATTAAATATTGGTACAGACTATAAAATGCAATTTAGGTACATTTGTACAAAATGGACCATTTAATAGGACCCAGAAACTTGATTATGCTCAGGAACAATCAAAATGAAGTTAATTTTCATAAAATTGAATTAAAACTAAAACAGGAAAAATTGAATTGGATCAAAAATGCTCAAAATGTGTTGAAGCTACAGACTATAAACTGGGTTGATGCTAGAATCTATCAAAATTCAAATATACGAAAGTAGATAAACTAAATCAATACAATATGATCCAAAATTATAGAAAACTGGAAGTATGAATGACATTGATTTGAGCCAAAAAACGGGTTGCTGATGAATATATGGAATCAAATTGAGCTAAAATGAAGCAAATTCAAGTAAAATTTGACATCAAAGAGATTGAAAACCAAACCTTTGCCAACATAAAGTACCCACAACATAGCTGCGATTGAAACCAGACACAAGAACATCATTCCAACTTTCTTCCTGTGTGCAAACTTGAAGATCCACATTAACATGTTTTCCTTCTCTTTACTTACAAACATCTTCGATGTTTTCCTTGAAGCAATTGGCGGTGTTGATTGATTTGTTTTTTGCTGCGAGAACACTCCATTTTGAAATTGTTGTTGATGTTGTATCAAAGACCCGTAGCTTGATGATCTTATACCCAATGACCCGTTAGTCATTGTTGTCTTTCGTCCAAAATTGATCAAATCTGTAAACCCAATTGATATGCGACAATTTAGAAGCGAATGATGTCAACAACTTATGAATTCGATTCAGTAGAGACAAAAAAGCTAGAATCTTTACCTCATTGGCAGCCCCAAATTCTTCTTCTTTTTGCAGATCTAGATCGTGTTCTTGATCGGTTATCAGAAAAACCGACAATGATTTCGAATTGAGTTTGATTATCGAACAATGAATTGGGGTTTTCTTGATGATATAGTAGTCAAGATGTGCAGAGCATTTTGCAGGTCCTCGGTTAATTTCGGTTGTAAAAGATCCTTTTGAAAGATATGTATAGATTTTAGTGGACAATCAGCAATCTATGGGTAGTGAATCACTGAATTTATGTTACCTTTTGATCCTACGATTCTATCATTCCATTGATGAATTTAATTCTGAGTTAATGTTATCTTTATTACTTTTGGGATGTGACGAGTTTACCCTAAAACGACAGCAAAAGCACCAAGGATGTTCTATTTCAGATTTTGTATATACGGATCTGCAAGAACCTAGCAACAAATTATAAGAATAAAAGTCAAACTTGGGTTATTTTGAAAAAGATTATCAAAATATACATTTTAATCAAGAAAATTATCAAAATAACTGATTGATAATTAGATGTGGTCTAAATACTTGTCATGTTTGATTTTGTGCTAATGCATCGGCTACAAACCGATGGCTAAGGCATTCTATGCAAGTTGGCGGAAATGGTAGGAGGGTTGTAAATGAACCGAACGAACACGAACAAGCTTTTGTTCATGTTTGTTCGTTAAACAGTTAACTTGTTTACGAACGGCTCATGAACACTAACTGAACGAAAATTCTTGTCCGGTTCATTCATTAAGGATTATATTTGTTTACGAACGCAAACAAACATAACTATTTTAAAAAATAGTAATAAACATTTAATCATAAAAATAGAACATATAAGTTACCTTAGATAAATATGAAGTTAAGCATTTTATGTAAAACTCATAAACATAAAAGTTTTTGCTAACTTGAAATAACATTTATAACATATAAAGTTAAGATAATAAACTAAAAATTAAAAAAATTGAATATATACACACGTTTAATGAATAACGAAAAACAAACGAACGTATAGTTTACCGAACGTTTAGGAACACAAATGAACGAACGTGACCTTTTTTCATGCTCATTCGTTTAACGAACAAACAAAATGTCTTGTTCATGTTCGTTCATTTATTAAATGAACAAACACAACAGTTCACGAACTATTCGTTGAACATTCAGTTCATTTACAGTCGTAGTTGTGATTGTTCGAATAACTTAACCGGCTAATGATCAGTTGAGATAGACCGTGAGTCAACGTTTCGTATTCTCAGTGTTTTGTTTTGGTCAATGCATATACTTCCAAAGGCTACAAGTCATTGTTTGTTTTGATTATTTTCTTGATCAACATGTCTTTAATTATGATGTTTTCTTTATTTTGAGCGTATAATGTTTATCAAAACGATTAAGAAATGCATCAGGTATGGTTGTAAGCGAGTCGAGTCTGTCCAAGTTTGGCTAAGCTAAACCTAGTTTTTATCTTTTGACTTGTTTGCGTAAGAAGAGTTGAGCTTGTCTCTTTGAGCTCTATAATAAAGCTTGAACACAACTGAGTTCGTTTATTATTTACTAAATACTTGATTACTATGTGTATATATACATATATAATATAATTATGATTTTATATATGTTATTTGGTAATTTCATATAAAATAATATTTCCTATATAATAGTATACTTATAATATAAAACAAATCTTATGATAAGAAAGGTTTATTGTTTAACCATAAAAAAGAGAGAACTGAGATTTTTTCTATACTGGATTTTTTTCTGTATTATATTTTTTGTTGCACTGTATTTTTCTTGTAATGGATTTTTTTATACTAGATTTTTTTGTACTGGATTTATTTCTTTTTGTGACGGCCCAAACTCCATGAGCTTGCCACGTCATCGGATTTACACAAAGTACAAAGGTTTCATAGAGATTACACAGCAGCGGAAATAAAACTCAAATATATATATATAACCCAAGTGCTATTACATAAAATTCAAACTAATATACATCATATGTCACTAATTATTGCCAGCATACTAACTAAGTCCGCAAGTGCCTCCAAGCTAAGCAAACCATCACTTGCACCCTGAGCCTTCTCCT
>WOUH02000014.1:7319403-7338063 GCA_009936405.2 Stevia rebaudiana
TATTGAAGCTGTTAATTTGATTTTCAGGGATGAGAGGAGAGATTGAGGGTGAATGAAACCTTAACTTTTCCGGCAGCATTAACAGAAGAAAAAAATTCTCCGGCCGCCTTCTCCACCGGAGAAAAACCATCTGGCACCGCCAGCAAGTCATCACCATTGCTGTCGATGGTGGTGGTTTGGGATTTTATGTCGGAACCCTAATCATACCGCCGATCACAAACCCCAACCACCAGCAAACCCAATCACCACCACCACCATTGGGTTGCCGCCTCCACCGCCACACGGGACTGTGGTCGCCCTCGGGGGAAGGATCATCGGTTGCTGAACTCGCGAAGTTGCACCACCACCTTCACAGTCGCCGGTGTTGGTTGGGTTGCGCCAAAGAACTCGTGGAGAGAAGTGGTCGTCGCCCCTGGTTTCTTTTCATCGTGAACATCAGGCAGGTGAAATGGGGGTGAGGGTTTTAATAAAATTGTCAATATAGGTCCCCGTCATTTTAAAAAATTAAAAAACCACCCCATGTGCCTCTCACGTGACTAACTTAACAGAAAAACTTAACGAACGTTAGGATAAAGGATAAAGCGTGTAATTTGTTAATATATAAAGGACGATTCTCGTCAATTTTGAAAATAAAGAACATGTACTGCAAAATAGGGTAAACATAAAGGACGATTTCTGCAATTTACTCTAATAATTATTTTAAAAATAGTTATACAATCTTAGTTAAAGCATTATTTAGTTGTACCTAAATTAACTAGATTTGGACACTACGTTGATATTTAAACTTAGCACAACTTATATAATTAAATATAAATATAAGCAATCGTGATGAAGAAATCAAATTTAGTTGTATTTTACGTAGTAATCACTTCTACTCTAAGATTAGATCCATTTATACGTATATATATATATATATTCATATTCTAGGTTGATTGTAATCTAGGAATTATATATAAGCAAGTTGTTATATTTGGGATCGGTTTGGCAACTGTGAGTATTTTCTCACTTTTACTTCCTCTCATTTTGTTTTCAGGCGGTTACACATGTCTCTATATCAATTGTTTGCATATTCATACTCAAACATACATATGAATTTTTTTGTGACTTACTTGAATGTACTTGATACTCGTTGATGCAAATTATACACATTTATCACTAGAGAAATGAACTAATTTCTCCGTCGGGTTAGCCACCATTCGTTAAAAATAGTGTATAGTACCAGTACGACTAATCCTTTGGTTAAGTGATTAGTTAGCACGACATCCATTATACCGTTGAATTAAATGGTCTTATGTAACACCCCGACCCTCGTAAGCACCAATATTTTCCGCTTTGCCCCTGACTGGAGCTCACATAATTGTTTTTGGTTGCCTAGTGAAAACTTCCCAGTAGGTCACCCATCTTGGTACTACTCTCACCTGAGCACGTTTAACTGTGAAGTTTTTAAGACCCCATAGCCACTAAGCCCAAAACGCGTTGGTGATTTAAGAGGCAAGATAGTATTTATGAATCAGGAATCTCTCATGTCCACGGTTGATGTGAGAGGTTGCCATGATGGGTGTCACATTTTATTTATTATAAATTAATCCTAAGTGTTAGGGGCTGTTATGCAACTTCTGAATGAGTAAGTGTTGAACTAGTAAGAGGTCTAGATCATTAAGTGTTGAATCAGTAAGATGTCTGAATCATTAAGAGACAATATAATGCTTAACCATTCAGAGGAAAATGTCTGAAAAATTCAGATAAGAGGTCTTAACCATTCAAAGGCAAATGTCTGAATCATTTAGACATCTACTCTCAAAACAAACAGTCTGAACCATTAAGTGTTGAACCAGTAAGAGACGTAAACTATTAAGAACCTGTTAAAAGATAAACAAATAGCTCTTAGTCTTAATTTTTTTTAAAAGAATTACAACGTAAGCCTAAATACAACAAATCGGGGATACATTTAGGCCCATTAGCAATCAACAAAGTAAGAGTCTAATAGACCACCAAAACAACTCCATACTCCAGCTAGGGTTTTTATTCTACACTCTCCATCCCGTCACCACACAAACCACTCACCAGATCGGAAAATCATGGTCGGATTCGAAATCAACGACGTCCCTTTTAACGTCGACGGTTGGGGGCCACCGGAATCTGCCACCACCGCCGCCTCCATCCTCAACCACCCAGTCAACGTCCCCTTTGCTCCGTTCTCCCGCTCTGACAAACTCGGCCGCATTGCCGATTGGACCCGATCCAACTACAACCGCACCAAAAACCCCGCCGATTCCGCCTTCGATTTCACCACCGACGAATCGTTCACCGGCGGTCTCAACGCGGATGAAGATTCAACGTTTCGCCTTGTCGACGGTAAACCACCACCACGTCCTAAATTTGGACCTAAATGGAGGTTTCAGAACAACCGGAACCAGCTCCCGCAGCGCCGTGACGAGGAGGTGGAAGCGAAGAAACGTGAAGCTGAGAAGCAACGTGCTCGTCGTGATCGATTGTACCATGCGAATCGTACCGGTGGTAATAACCCTAGGCGTGAAGCCGCTGTGTTTAAATCATCGGTTGATATCCAACCTGAATGGAATATGATTGATCAAATCCCTTTTTCAACGTTTACAAAGCTTTCATACAATGTTCCTGAACCAGAAGATCTATTAACTTGTGGTTCACTTGAATTTTACGACAAAACTTATGATAGAACAACACCTAAGAACGAACGGAGATTAGAGCGGTTTAAGAACAGAAATTTCTTCAAAGTTACAACTACTGATGATCCGGTTATTAGGCGGCTTGCTAATGAGGATAAAGCAACTGTATTTGCAACCGATTCGATACTCTCAACTCTAATGTGTGCACCTAGGTCAGTTTACTCATGGGATATTGTGATTCAACGGGTCGGAAACAAGTTGTTCTTTGATAAACGAGATGGATCACAGTTAGATTTGTTGTCAGTTAATGAGACATCACAAGAACCGTTACCAGAGGCGAAAGATGATATCAATTCTGCTCATTCTTTATCTGTTGAGGCTGCTTACATTAATCAAAACTTTTCACAGCAAGTTTTGCATAGAGATGGTAAAAAAGTTAGCTTTGAGGAAACTAACCCGTTTGCAACCGAAGGCGAAGAAGTGGCGTCTGTTGGTTACAGGTATAGGCGTTGGAAGCTTGACAATGATGTGTCATTGGTGGCTAGATGTGAGGTTCAGAGTGTTGTTGAGGTTAATAACCAGAAATCTTACTTGACTGTAAATGCGTTGAATGAGTTTGATCCAAAATATTCTGGTGTTGATTGGAGAAGAAAGTTGGATACTCAAAGGGGTGCGGTTCTAGCCACTGAGTTGAAGAACAATGCTAATAAGCTAGCTAAATGGACCGCACAAGCGATACTAGCTAGTGCAGATATGATGAAGTTGGGTTACGTGACTCGCGTTCATCCTCGCGATCATTTCAATCATGTGATATTAGCTGTTGTTGGGTATAAGCCAAAGGAGTTTGCGGGTCAGATTAATTTGAATACTTTGAATATGTGGGGAATTGTGAAGGCGATTGTGGATTTGTGTATGAAGTTGAATGAAGGAAAGTATGTTCTAGTTAAGGATCCACAAAAACCTCAAGTTAGAATCTATGAAGTTCCTGCTGATGCTTTTGAAAATGATTATGTTGAAGAACCTTTGCCTGAAGATGAACAGGTTCAACCTCCTGTTTTGAATGGTGATAATGTTGAAGAAAATGGTGTTGCAAATGATGTGGAAGACAAAGAACTTAAATCCAAAGCATAGAAGGTAATAATTTTCTTTATGATACTAGTTTGCTTTTGATACCCTTTTATTAATTTATTTGTGTTATGACTTATGAGTAAGATTAATCTTGCAAGATGCTAAATAGAGTACAGTTGTAAAATGCCTGCAAATTTGGTATTCGTTATACACGGTGTTAATCGACAATCATAGATTAAAACTTTAGATTTTACTTTGTGTCATTTTAGTTTTCTTAAGTGGCTTTTACTTCTTTTTACTAATGCTTAGCAGTATATCTTTTTAAAAGATTAAAATATCAACAAAGACACCGAAAGTCAAACATCAGGTACTTAATCGCAACAATAATTTGTTAATGGACGAACCCAAAATCCATTTATTTTAAGCTATTTAATTTTCTTAATCGAGACACAAAATCAATTTTTGTCGGTTTTCTTGATTTCAATAAACTGACAAAATTACGAATGGTTCCGTTGATTATGCATGCAAGTTGTAATGGTTCCATTGATTTACGCACAAACATTATTGGTTTTACTGATTGATTAACCTATTGTTGTAATTTCATGGTCATTGTGTACGTTTGGATTTTAACTACCTAAATGGAGCTTGGTTTCTTTAATGAGTTATTAGTTACTGAATTAACTAAACCATTATTATTTTGATTGGAATTGAGTTATCTTGTTTTATAATTTGTTAAGAAAGTTATAAGAAAAGATGTAGTTATTGTTAATTAATTACAAAGGACCAAAAAAGCAACTGAATTATATAACCACCACATCCAGAAAAAAAAGCAAAAAAAATGTTTATATAATTGGCCAAGATGTCTTTTTTTTTTTAAAATATAGTTTGTCCATAAGCAATAAGTAGGTTATTATAAACTGTCACAGAAAATATATTGGTTTTCTGTAATATTCTTCCAGTTACAAACAAAAAGAGTCTTGTAATATAAAATATGTTTTTTTAACAAGTATTGTATAAATTATTTTAGGAAATGCTGATGTGATATGTATTACCCGACTTATACCAAAGTTACCCGTCTTACCAATTGTTCAACGTTTTTTTTTTTTATTCATTTTTGTTGATATCGCTAACGATCTGTTTTATTTGGTCAATTAAGAATCGTTTGAGGCTGTAATGACACGTGTTTAACTTCAAACAGGTTCTCAACTGGCAATTGTGATGGTCCTGCTGCTGGCTTTTTGCTGATATTTTTTTATGGGTGCAGACCTAAAAGTTTTGTTTGGTTTTCTAGCAAATGATATGATTCAGTTAGTCATATATTATGGATTTTGTTTTTGTTGTGTTTTTTGAGTTTAGCAAATTGTTAATTTTTTTTATTAGACATTAAAGCTGACAAAGTTGTAATGCTGCTTTGGCTTTGGGGACTTTTAGAAAACACCAAAAGGCTTTTAGGCCTATCAATGTTTTTAAGTTGAAAGAACTATAAATCTTAAAAATTCCCCAAGAATTTTGATAAATACAACTAAGGGTTTAATATTGTTAGGGACCAAAAGAGGCTGAAGATTACACATTGTTTTTTATATTTCGTGGCTATAATTTTTGCATGCTAAACGGGTATGTAAATCCTTAAAGATTTATTTATTTAGGTTTTAGGACTTTTAAAATCACAATATTATTCTTTCAATCTTATCTTATTGATTGAATAAATGATTTCAAATAATGTTAAAAGGTATCACCAAAATTTTTTTAATACAATTAAAACTTAAAATAGTAAATTACATTTTTCATCCTGATGTTTGCAATGTTAAACAGTTTTAGTTTATCCTTAACGGTTTTCAGTATAACGTTTCAACTCTTAATAATTTTTCTTTATTAAACCTTAACAGAAAACGTTAAGACTTAAAATGTTAGGAACGTAAAAATATTCTTTGTGATCATGTGTCACATTACCTAAGAATCAAGTGATGGGTTTGTGTTGGAATCGCTTCGACTATCTAAATATTTGTAGAATGTATTCAACAGTAACAAGGACTGATAATTTAGTTTGGTTCATATCTAACAAGTGAAAACTAAAGGATTATAAAAATATTAAACATTAATTTGTTTAGTGTGTTTGCAAAATACACTAACTTAATATATATATATATATATAAAATGATTCAATTATAAAAATTTAAGTGTTTATTATACAAATCTGTGTAATGCATGAGTTTGTAAACTAATAAAGTACTATACACTCATACTGATTATTAAAAGGCGTAGTTTAATTGTTAGTTAAGCTAATCTAGCTTTGAGGGGAAAAAAAAAATAAGAAACCACTTAAACTTAGTATTGTATAAAATTAATAATGAACTTCAATAAATCTTTACATAGTTTTGCTACCAAAGGGTTTGGAGCATGTGGTACCGTCCCAAACTTTATAGTGGGAGTTTAGAGCTTCAAATTCTAACTGAGACATTATTATTGCATACATCTAATCAAGTATTCTAGTTAAAGCATCGTTTAAATCTTTACGGAAACTAAAAAGTAAAAAATCCTTTTTATGCCTATGCGGTGTCTTCCCACCTCCCAAGCTTCCACAACTCATTCTTCCCGAAAGTCCACCTAGTTTCAAGAAATGTTAAATATCTCTCATACTCTTCTCCTCGTTTATATGATTGAATGTGTCAAACTTATAAAAACAATCTGAAAATTAAACGGGTCAAACGGTTTGAATGAGCTGAATGTCACTCGTGGTGTTATTCGAAAATTTGCAAATCTTGGTGAGTTGACTTCCCGAACCCTTTGAACTAACACATAAATCTGTATTTCATATATATATGGAAAAAATAATTATTGTATCAGGTTTATATGTTTATTTTATTTTTATATAGGGCAAAAAGAGAAGTAGAATTCAACATTTAGAAATGGTCGTTTACATTCAGGTAATATTGTTAACGGGTGTTTGAGCGTTCAAAGTCCAGGTTTGGAGAGTTTTTAAGTTAAAAGGTGCAGTTTGTAGACCACTGTGGAAAGAGTGAGGAATAGAGACTTTAAAAAATTGTATCTTTTTTTTTTTTTTTGCATTATAATTTTATACTTCATCCGTATAAAAAATAATAATTAAGAAGGTTTCTTCTACATTGCTTAATAGGTTGTCAACATATATGTTTATGTTTCAACTACATGTATGAATAGATTTACATGGGCATTGAAGTTTATTATTAGAATTAATTCAACTAAAATAGTGTTTATAATTTATATGAAACTTGGAATTGGAAATACTTAGGTTTGACATTAAAAGTAAATAACATGCTTAATTTTTTAAACATAGTGAACAAATGTATCTTTCGCATCCTTAATCTATACCAGAAATTTAGATACAAAGCATCGATGAATTGGAAGGGACTATAGTAGCTTGGAATCAGATTAACGTTTCTAATTTCTTAAGGAATCATGACGAGCAAAAGTACATTTGCTTAAAACAATTAAGCACAAGAACCTTATAAAAATTTACAAGTCTTGGGTTGATAATAGAATGACCATCTAAAATTACAACCGCTCTGTCATGAAATCCTCACAACAGTATCGTGTCCAATTAACCCGTGACGAACTACGTGTCGAATTGCAAGTATAGATAGTACTATTGTGTTGACAACCCATTCATATGACCCAGGTTTGGGATGAATGTAAAAAACTCCATTTCCAACAGAGCTTAATATTGAAAGATATAAATTGATAGATATTAAGAGTGGGGTGACAATATGCCATAGAGGTTTTAGATATACGTCTTATGATAATAAGTTGAATTATATATGTTAAGATTTATTATATAGCAATGCCTTACGTACTCACCAGAATTCGTGCTGATCTTCTAAGCACACAACATTTCAGGTGATAATTGAAACTACAAGAGCATCAACAACATGCGTTAATACTACAACATCATGCATTTTGGGAACCTTGTTTGAAACAAACAATTATGTGTAATATGTACAACAATAGTAATGCTTATGTTAATACGTACAATTTGTCAGTTATGTTTAATTAACGTACACAAAGTGTTAGTTATTCTAATCTGCTCTGACCAAATCACGGAAAGTCGCACATTCTCTCGATAATCATGACACCCACAATCTTTCGTGACCAATCAACTGTTTACACGTGTACCAAGACTAAAGAGGGGGACCCAACCACAGAAAGTCGCACCTTCTCTCGATAATCGTGACACCCACAATCTTTCGTGACCAATCAACCGTTTACACATGTACTAAGACTAAAGACGGGGCCCAACCACAGAAAGTCGCACATTCTCTCGATAATCGTTACAACCCACAATCTATAGTGACCAGTCAACTGTTTAGACGTGTACCAAGACTAAAGAGGGGGAGGGTGATAACATGTTTCATGAAGTTTACGGTTTAGACTTCGTTTGTTCTTCAACTTTTAGGAACTATGCTTTGTTTATAGTTACCAATACAACCATATTTAAAAATGCTTATTTGAAAAATACAATTTTAGCATAGCTTGTTTATATTAGTTCTCAATCCAAAACCATCTGTAAAACATAGTGACCATACCCAATCGAAAGTTGTATATAGTGGTTGATAGACATTCCAAAGTGTCAGACTCACTATATAATAAATCACAAAAAAGGATATCACAAACAGAGAGAAAAACACGTACGCGTTGTATATTGTCATCCTCGACGCATCGCACGGATATCCTACTAGTTTATACAAATATACAAATTCAATATAGTTAGTTTTATTTATAATTATCTATGTACATACGACAATAATTTAAATAAAATAACATTTGTTGAGATCACTGCCAAGAACTGTTTGTCAAAATTTTATGTTTCTAACACTTTACAAGGGTAGGGTTATAGTAGGAAGGAAGCTTAGGGTAAGGAGGGTAAGGAGCCATCCCATCCATTAGATCTTAAGATAAACAACCAGGATTAACGCGGTGGCAATTTTGTAATTATTCGGAACTTTGAAAAGGCATGAATGGTAATATCGTCACAAGCGTATAACACAATGACAGTCGTATAACACAATGACAGTCGTCTAACACAATGATAGTCGTATAACACAATGACAGTCGTAAAATACAAATCATGACACAAAAACCTACACATCGTATAACACAATGATGCATATCAAAAACACAATGATTGGGTTAATTTAAAAATTTTTAAAAATTTAATTTTTTTTAACTTAAAAAAAAATTTATTTTTTCTGGACGTTAATTTAAAAAAAAATGATTTTTTTTAAGGTTTTGAATTTTTTTTTAGAAAAATTTTTTGAAATTTTTAAATTTTTTTTTTCTGGCGAGCCAGACACAATTACCAATGTCAAAAATTCCTTCCTGCCACATGTCGTTACCAAAGCACTCCTTACCCTTCTTACCCTAAGCCTCCTCCCTATTTGAACCCAACCCCACTTTACAAACCGTTATTATGATTTGACTTATTACACAAAATACACAGGTTTAATTTAAACTTGCTATGAGAATCACATGTTCGATTCTTGACTTGTTATGAACCACAATGCCTATTCGGTTATATTTCTGAATTGAAAGTTAGTTATAAAACTTGAATTTAAACTACCAAACACGCTTCAAAATAGCCGGTGCTTCTTCCCTCTACGAACAACCGCCAATCTCGTGTTCTGCAAACTTGATTTCTATTATCGTCGACAATCAATAGCACCTTTCCAATCCAAATTCAAATTTTTTGTTTTTGTTAAGAGTTTGTAATCTGAGAAACAAATACAACTGGTTCGTTTACTTCGATCTTCTTCTAGTTCACATTCCTTCTCGATTTAATTTTTTGATTCCAGATCAAGATCTCGTTCTTGATCTTAATCACCGATTAGGGTTCCGATCGTACTTTTGAACTTGGCTTTGATGCCAATTTGAAGGCCCAATCGGATCGATTAGACGCGAAATTGAAATCATAATAAACGTGTCTATACAACATTCTGTGTATCGAACGAACTAATTTACATATGATTCTAACGGTCCGGCAAAGCAATGCGATGGTTTACCAATACGTTGCATATCTCCGATTAATTTACTTTCAAATTTACAAATATGGCTCAAACTTTCTAACAATTACATTTAAGGGACTAACTATCCTAACCAGACAACCAGTAACCAACATCTATTTATTATTTGACAAACTAGATCTTTAACTTTGGTGCAGGGCTGGCCCATGTGTTTTGAATTCAAGGCAATTTTCTAGGTCCAAAGTGTGGCCACATAATTTAAAAAAAGTTCAATCGATATATGTGATATTGGGCTACTTCAATTAAAAACCTACTTTTGACCCTCGCACTTCGCACGCAACCCTTATATGATTGGTGAAATCAGAATAATCTTTTCAAATTGAAAATATAAAGAATTATTTTTTTCTAATTTGATTGTTACCGTTGGAACTCGTTGAGCTTAAGATTATGAGTTTCTACATCAACTGCTACAGTTCCAAATTTGATTGTTCCAAATATGAGAATCTCAGAACTTGTACTGTAACTTCTGTAATCTCGTATCACCAATAATGTACGTTAGATATAAGTAACCAAACAACATACGGATGTAATCCTTACAAAAGAAACCTAAACGATTTATCAAAACACTAAGGTCTTCTACAGACGTTCAAATCATGAATAGTGATTTCTCTAAATTTAAATATGGACTTTGAAAGAAAATTAGGTTTGTCCTTAACATAAATTCAGCTTGCTTGTGGTTTTGTTTTACTTAATATATTTAGGTAAGTTTGCAGGGACCTTTGGTGATCATAAGGAACAATAAGTTTGCATATGAAATAACTCTAAAAGTTGATTGTAATTTGTAAGCTACAAGTCCCGTCAGCGACTCGATATCCAGATTGACCTACACACATTAGCATTTTCCTCCAAAGTCATTTTGCTTACAGTAGAAAACGTTGCCAATTAACCCTTTGGCATGTCAATCAATTTGTGTGCAAGATTTAGTTCCCAATAGTGTATAACTTCATTGCTAAGACCAATTTTTTCTCTTAATTTTATCATTTCACAATTTAGAAGAAATCAAAAAGGTATTTCAATTCAATGTAGTTTACACAAGTTTCAGTCGTCGGTTTTAGGTTGGTTCTTTAATAACGTTGTTTATTTATGTTTCTTTTCCTTATACATTCTTGTACAAATTTGTTGTATAATGATGTCTAGAGAATTAATTTGCTATTTGAATTTGGATTCAGTCGTTGCAAATAAGATAGTAGTAAGTTGATATGGGTAGATTATTCACATATTTGTTTTCCTCTTTTGTACCACACTTTAGTTGCAATTTAGTTTTTCATTCAGTCATGACTTAGTTTTGTATTAACACATTCACATCCAGATACAAAGTATATGATGTTTCAAGTTTTTGTGAACAATTAACACATTCAACGAATTCAGTTTTCTAAAATCACGAAGTAATTTTCACATGACAACAAAGTATATGATGTTTCAAGTTTTTGTGAACATAAAAGATAATGCTGATACTACATAAAAGATACAACAAGTCTAGACCAAAAGTCATCTAAAGTTGGCATGCACCTATTTTTCCTAAAGATAGAGGTGGTGCTTCTTTTTTCCCTTCACATCCAGATACAAAGGGTAGTCATCTAATGGCATTACGATTTTGTCAACCATGATCACCCGCAACCCTTTCTATCCTTAACTTTTTGTACCAACCAGCGATTTTTATGGACAAGTGGATTGTTATATCACACTTAATCCTTTTTAAGAAATGAAAAACGTGCCCCATTAATCTCCATGATATACTGCAAACCCAAATTCAAACTTAGTTTACGTTACGCAAACACTCAATTATGTTTAATCAAGATACCTTATACATTCTTCATCTTCTTTGGTCAAAAACTTTGGGAGGTGGTAAACAATTACATCAAAAGGTTCTTCAAACTTTTATCTATCCAACATATTTTAAATAGTAGTGTCAAAAGAATGGTAACTCCAAAAGATTAACACTTCCGAATATTATCAGTTACGTATATGTACATCTTTCACAAAGCTCCTTTTTTTAACTAAATATGTCACTATAACTTTTTTGTCATCTACTAATTTAAAGCACAAAAGAATACGTATGTACACGACTTGTTATTTATCTTCTTTTATAGTTTTTTTTACTATAGTTTTTTTTAACGTGAAGGATTTATGTTTACAAAAATTCTAGCCCTCAAAAAATATGGTAAAAGAAACATTTATAAGTTGCTGCAAAAGATACGATAAAAAAATCTATAATAAAAGACAACTACAAATAAGATAAGTAACAACTCGTGTAGATACGTTTTCTTTTGTGTTTGAAATTAGTAGATAACAAAATCATCATAGTGACATCTTCAGTTAAAAAAGCAGCCTTGTGTGAGATGTATAAAGGGACAACTGAGAATATTCGGAAATATCAATTTCTTGGTTATCATTCTTTTTTACACCATATATGTTGGATGGTCAAAAGTATTAAAAATCTTTTAATGTAATTGTCTGCAACCTACCGAAGTTTGTGACCAAAGAAGATGAAAAAAGTATAAGGTAACTTGATTAAACATATTTAAGTATTTGCGTAACGTTAACTAAGTTTTGAATTTTGTTTTTGCAGTAAAACACGGATATTATTGGAACACTTTTTTCGCTTGTCAAAATAAAGTAGGCGCGATGGAACAAACCACATGTCCATAAAAACCGTTGGTTGATACAAAAGGTTAAGGATAGAATGGGTTACATGTACATGCAATTTGGTCATGTACGTTGAAAAAATAGCAATGCCATTAGATGACTACCCTTTGTATCTGGATGTGAAGGCAAACAAGAAGCAAGCCCTTACCACATTTATCTTTAGGAAAAAATTGATGCATACATATTTTGGATGACTTTTTTGTCTAGACTTGCTATATCTTTTATGTAGTATGTGCATCATCCTTTATGCTCACAAAAAAACAGGAACTAATTATTTATTATCGGCATTATCTTTTATCTTCAAAACAATACTTGAAACATCATATATTTTGTTGCCAAGTAAATATTAATGCGTGCTTTAGAAAGCTAAATTCGTTGAATGTCTAAATTGTTGTATAACGATGTCTAGAGAATTAATTTGTCATTTGAATTTAGATTCAGTCGTTGCAAATAAGGTAGTAGCAAGTTGATCTTGGTGAGGTAATATGCAGCCATGGTTACTGCTACTTGTTTTAGTTATGACCATATTTTATAGATCTGAGCCTACTTCAAAGTATTAAACACCCTTAAAATAAGATATGTTTTTGCTTCTCTTATTTCAACATTTGCTGATATGGTCACAATACAAAAGCTTCAAGCTAGATTCAATTTTTCTCCAACCTATTTTTTATACCATTTATTTTAGTAAACTCCTTAAATTATTTAAATTGGAGTTCATAACGTATAAATTTTAATGAATTTTGATTTTTGTATTTGACTATTTAGTCTGCTTTAGAGATCGGACCAAACTCATTTTGGTTTTTAAGAGAGTTATGAATTTGTGATTTTTAAATATTCCTTAAAACAAATCAGATAGTAATTAAATAATTATACTTTTGATGTATATACACATGTATATCAGTTAAGTTTTCATGATGGTTGTATCACTTGATTTGATTCAGAAAGCATTCAATTGAATGACTAGAAAGGAAATATTTAGTATAGGCATTTGTAACACATCAAGGTTTTCATTTTCATTGTTTTAGGAATACTTTGAATTTTGTTTGCTTCTACTATATGTTTACTATCATTTAAAATGAAGGATGTAGTTTACACAAGTTTCAGTCGTCGGTTTTAGGTTGGTTCTTTAATAACGTTGTTTATTTATGTTTCTTTTCCTTATACATTCTTGTACAAATTTGTTGTATAATGATGTCTAGAGAATTAATTTGCTATTTGAATTTGGATTCAGTCGTTGCAAATAAGATAGTAGTAAGTTGATATGGGTAGATTATTCACATATTTGTTTTCCTCTTTTGTACCACACTTTAGTTGCAATTTAGTTTTTCATTCAGTCATGACTTAGTTTTGTATTAACACATTCACATCCAGATACAAAGTATATGATGTTTCAAGTTTTTGTGAACAATTAACACATTCAACGAATTCAGTTTTCTAAAATCACGAAGTAATTTTCACATGACAACAAAGTATATGATGTTTCAAGTTTTTGTGAACATAAAAGATAATGCTGATACTACATAAAAGATACAACAAGTCTAGACCAAAAGTCATCTAAAGTTGGCATGCACCTATTTTTCCTAAAGATAGAGGTGGTGCTTCTTTTTTCCCTTCACATCCAGATACAAAGGGTAGTCATCTAATGGCATTACGATTTTGTCAACCATGATCACCCGCAACCCTTTCTATCCTTAACTTTTTGTACCAACCAGCGATTTTTATGGACAAGTGGATTGTTATATCACACTTAATCCTTTTTAAGAAATGAAAAACGTGCCCCATTAATCTCCATGATATACTGCAAACCCAAATTCAAACTTAGTTTACGTTACGCAAACACTCAATTATGTTTAATCAAGATACCTTATACATTCTTCATCTTCTTTGGTCAAAAACTTTGGGAGGTGGTAAACAATTACATCAAAAGGTTCTTCAAACTTTTATCTATCCAACATATTTTAAATAGTAGTGTCAAAAGAATGGTAACTCCAAAAGATTAACACTTCCGAATATTATCAGTTACGTATATGTACATCTTTCACAAAGCTCCTTTTTTTAACTAAATATGTCACTATAACTTTTTTGTCATCTACTAATTTAAAGCACAAAAGAATACGTATGTACACGACTTGTTATTTATCTTCTTTTATAGTTTTTTTTACTATAGTTTTTTTTAACGTGAAGGATTTATGTTTACAAAAATTCTAGCCCTCAAAAAATATGGTAAAAGAAACATTTATAAGTTGCTGCAAAAGATACGATAAAAAAATCTATAATAAAAGACAACTACAAATAAGATAAGTAACAACTCGTGTAGATACGTTTTCTTTTGTGTTTGAAATTAGTAGATAACAAAATCATCATAGTGACATCTTCAGTTAAAAAAGCAGCCTTGTGTGAGATGTATAAAGGGACAACTGAGAATATTCGGAAATATCAATTTCTTGGTTATCATTCTTTTTTACACCATATATGTTGGATGGTCAAAAGTATTAAAAATCTTTTAATGTAATTGTCTGCAACCTACCGAAGTTTGTGACCAAAGAAGATGAAAAAAGTATAAGGTAACTTGATTAAACATATTTAAGTATTTGCGTAACGTTAACTAAGTTTTGAATTTTGTTTTTGCAGTAAAACACGGATATTATTGGAACACTTTTTTCGCTTGTCAAAATAAAGTAGGCGCGATGGAACAAACCACATGTCCATAAAAACCGTTGGTTGATACAAAAGGTTAAGGATAGAATGGGTTACATGTACATGCAATTTGGTCATGTACGTTGAAAAAATAGCAATGCCATTAGATGACTACCCTTTGAATCTGGATGTGAAGGCAAAAAAGAAGCAAGCCCTTACCACATTTATCTTTAGGAAAAAAATAGATGCATACAAATTTTGGTAGTCAATTTTAAAATATTCTTATTTTTTGCAAATCATTTACTTAATTTTTTGAAATCAATTACAATTCTCAGTTCTATCTTTGGAAAAAATAAATTTTGCAAACTATGTATGCTTTGGTTTTAGATGGTTTTAAATGTTTTGGGTGTTTGTTTGAAATTCAGCCATTCATCTATGAAATTGGTTTCTCTAACTTTGTTTCTAAGGATTTCGATTAACATAATGTTGTTTTAGATAGTTTTAAAAGTTTTAGTTGTTTGTTTGAACTTTAGCATGTTTCGGTGATATCTAGGTTTGGATTATTCCATAATCTTTTCTTGGTTTTATTATGCTCTTGAAACATTTGTTTTTTTAATCTTGGTTAATATATATACAAATAAGTTAGCCTGATTGATTGTCCGGTTTTTTAGCACCCCTATTTATTGGATTATATGAAGTATCTATTTTGATCATAGTATTATGTGTATTTTTTGTGTATGGTCTTTTTTCCTGGTAATTGGGTATTTAATTAATTAGCTTAAAAAAATCCACATTGTTGAACTGTTAGGTTAATTTGAAGCTCTATTATATAAGTATATATATTTGTTTAAGTCAATACAAGACACAATACAAAAATATAATTCACAAGTGTGTAGCAACTCCTATTTCATTAAAAGTGCATTACTAATGACAATAAGATAACGTATCAGATTTTTCAAGTTTCAACTCCATGGTCATAGAGGCTTTTGATTATAATTTTCAATCGATTTTTTTCCATCTCAAATAAATTAACAACATAAGTATATAATATTTTTTTATTATTCCACCCGTGTAACACACGGGTATCTAACCTAGCACTTGATTAACATAATGATTCATTACGTATTTATTTTTATTTTTTTAATTTCTTTAACATATCTACTACTATATAAAAAAAAGTGTGATTTGGTAATTTTCAAACTATAAATAGGTCAACTTTTGCTTAATCTTTAACGGTTTAGACAAGCATATATAACCAACAGTGTCAAAGCTAAAAAGGGGGGTTTAAGTCGCCACAACTGAGCCTTCAAAATAATTCTACTTCAAAAACATATTACATGGAGTGATTGGTGTAATTTTTTATTTTAGTTTCTTTCTTTCTTGTGTATTTCTTCCTGCTAGCCTCTGGCTAGTATTTTAATGAAAGTTTGCTGTTAAAAAAAATATATATACTTCAGGTATCATACGACACATACTCTTGCTTTAAAAATGAGTTTATTACACAAATGGTTCACGTGGTTTGTGAAAAGTTAAAGGTTTAGAAACTCATGGTTTAAAGTAACAAGTGTGGGTTTATCATTTATGATTCAATATTGTTACATTTAGGGTATTAAGCCTAACTTTTGTTAAATTTTTGTTGTTAGATAAACATGAAATGACAAATAAATCCTTTGAGTTTTTGAATAATCAAATTTAAAGGGTGGAAAATTAAAGGCTTTGTACACGTCCTCTCCTCTTTGTAACCCTCACTTGTCGTCACATGTTTATATATGTCAGCGAATTGAGCAATAATTATAACAACACACAAACAAGTAAGATGAATACAATAAAGGATTGATGTGAGATTATACCTTCCGATTTGGTTCACCGATTCTTGAACCGAACACACCGTTCTGATCAGTTTTTCGCCACGAGTCCAACAGAGCATCTAGTTTTCTGTTTTGAATTTCCTTAACCATGTTTGACTGGCTTTGACTACGGTTGACTGGTGTTGACCGCGGTTGACCAGGTTTGACCGAGCCTCAAATTGTCACCATCACGTCTTCCGGCATCATCAACCACCGTTACTCACCCTCACCGCCATCAATCGCCTCCAAAATCCCCAAATCTACTGTCAATGAGTCAGATTCAGGAACAAACAGACGAAAATGAACTCGATCGGGAGGAAAAGGGGTAAGATTTTTACCTTTAGTTACGGATCTGGGACCTGTAGGTTGTCGTCGCCACTTCCGGAGCCATGCCGACCGTTAACCCTAACGGTCTTCGCCGCTCATGTGAGAAAGAACCACCAGTCGCCGCCGTTGGTGGTTGTTTCATTCGCAGGAGGCTCATCCCGACTACCACCGTCTCCACGTCGGTCTGAGGAGGCGGAAGAGAGAAGGAATTAAGATCGTCTCGCTGGTCGTTGGTCATGAAGCTTCGCCGGAGGCGCATGGATGTCTCCAAAGGCTCACCACCTTGTACCTTGTGCAAGCATTGTATGATCGAGATGAGATAAACACAAATATAAAAGATGATCGAGAGAGGTGAACTGATGAACTATGGACTTTATGAAAACGGAGATAAACTCTGAGTATAAATCGAGAGAGGTGAAACTGTGAAAGTATATATGATCGAGAGGGGTGAGAAGAAGTTGATTGATAGATTCTTCTGTACCCAAAGATTCGTATTTATATTATCAAATATTAGATTTCACCCAGTGTGAGGGGCGAAATTTTTTCTTTAAATTGACCCTCTAAAAGTTCCATTGTAAAGCTATTTCAATGAAGAGAGAAGAGTAAAGTAAATAAAGTGAAGACAGAGAAGCAAGATCGGAGATTTATGAACTCCTGTCGACCCTGGTTTCTTCCTGGTTTGCTGGAAGCGATGATGAATTGTTTCAAGACGAAATAAAAAAGATAATATATTTGCTAGCTGGATTAAAATTAAAAGGATTGATTGACATAACACGTATAAAGTACACTACTCTATAGTCTACACATACCTATATTGCGCTTAATTATATATTTTTTTATAAGCTTTTCTTTGATTGTTTATTTTATATTGAGATCATGTTTATTTTATTCAACTAATTTATATTTTTTTTAGATTTAGAGCTATTATATCTTATTTAAGTGAATCTATCAGTTTTTAAAATATAAATATAAATAACTAACATATATTTTCAAACTAGTAGGCAACTATTCCATAGGATTATTCGAAGTCACTCTTTAAAAAAATACACACAAACCAATAAAATATGAATTTAAAGAATCATAAAAGGTGTAAAAGAAGTTGATTTATTAGAATACACGTAAGACTATCCGGTGTACCCTTCAATGTGGGCGTTTTGCCCTCCGAAAACGGCCCTACGATGCTCAAACACCGCCCCGCCCTCCTTATTTCCCGGCGTTGCCGGCCACAGCGTTGCCGTGGTGACGGCGTTATGATAAAAAAAATGGCCGTTGGAGCGTGTAAAAATGACCGTTGGGGTCATTTTAAATTTAAAAAAAAAACTTTTTTTTTAACTTCTATATAAATACCCCACATTCTCAAACTATTCTCACCCTCACTCTTTCTACTCTCTTTATTTTTATAAAACTTTTACAAGTTTTTATAAATTTTCTCATCAC
>WOUH02000014.1:7342066-7356608 GCA_009936405.2 Stevia rebaudiana
TGCATGAAGTACAAAGAAATACTCACCAAGAAGTTCAACGAAGTTGTGATATGGTTTCATGACGAGTATCTACAATACAACTTGGATGCACCGATACCACCAAACGTTCAAGATCAAGAAATTTGTTTGTTTGATCTATATATTTATTTGGAGAACGTTAGAGGAGCCGGATTAATTACCTTAAAGACAGGAAACAATGGGACTGTTTTGAAAGATGTAGTGAATGATTCAAACGAAGCGGGTCAAGTTGACGGTAAGGTTTGTGAAGAAACTGCAGCAGCAAAGAATGTTTGAAACCATGTGCAAACAACCGAAGAAAAGGACGCAACACTTGAAGAAACAAAAGACAAGGAGCAAGTGGAACAAAATTAGGTGAATGTTAGATAATCTTCATTGTTTATTTATGTATTTTAGTCATAATATGTAAATTAGTAGGATTGCAGGGTGTAAACTATAAATTAGGTTTAAGTTAGGGTATAACCAGTGTTTGGTGTCATCTAGAAATCGATACAATGTTTTCGCTCAAAAGAAACTGTCGGAATACCACCACCTATATATATGTGTAATATGCATTGTATGCTTAATCGGTGGAATACAATTATTAGTGTATCCCAAATTCTCTGTCCCTCAAATTATTGCTTTTGTAAGTTTCAATCGTGATGAAGAAACGCGAAGACAGAATCAAGAAATTTTCCCCATTTCTGATAGGGCTTGTGGTTCTCATGTCTTCATCTTCATGTTCTTCTAATCCGATCTCGAATCTTGCATTATGTAATTTGGTTAGATCGCAAGATCCATAGAATACGAACAACCAGGAAGCTAGGGCTTGTATATTTTTTTATGATTTGGGGAAGAACATGGTGATGCTGGTGGTGTGGGTGGTGGTGTACGGCAGTGTAGGTGGTGGTTAGTGAGAGAGAGTAGAGAGTGGTAGTGGTGGTGGTGGTGGTTAGAGGAGAGAGAGAGGGGGTCGGTTTTAGGGAAGAAAAGAAGGATATTTACAATTTTAGTCCTTAGAGTTTTAAGATGGTTTCAGTTTTGGCTAGAACTTTTCTTTTGAGTCCCTATGGGCTATTTTGTCTTTTTAATAAAATTTAACAGAAAAATCTAGCTCTGTTAGTTATTTATTTTTAAATGAATACAAAATGCAAAAAACAGACCATGAATGAAAATAAAAATTTTGAACTTAAAAAGATAGAATAATGAAACTAAGGGTTGCAAACGACAATTTACTCTTTATTATATCTTTATTATATGTGAGTTGTGTTTAGATATACATATCATGAGCAAGTACAATCAAACTATCAAAATCACATAAGATCATGAGAAATATTATGTTTTAATAATAGATAACTTAAAAATTTAGATAAACCTATCAATAAGAAAATAACCAACAATACACTTAACACACCAACTTAAAAAATAAATTTATGTAGGATTTCTTTAACCTAAATAAAAAAATATGAAGTGTCTCTATGATTGTATTTTCTTTTAAACATGATTATATCCATTAGAGAAGGGCATGATTGTCATTTGCAAAAGCAGCTTCCCTTTTTTCTGGGCAATCAACAGCAGCAAGGTTCATTGTTCCACCAAAAGCACTAAAACATTCTGCCACATCACGTAGCAAATTCAGTTCTTCTTGTTAATTCTGTGTGTTCTGTGTGTTTTTTTCTTCACAAATCGATAGGATTTGAGATTGGGATTTGAATATTTTTACTAATTTAAGGAGTTCATCTGAATTTTGCAGAGCGGTGCAGAATCCTGTTGTTTCAAGTAACGTGCTTCTTCTTAAAAAAATATATCTAATATTATCTTTTAATCGAATTATATAGAGTTGGTAACTTTTATTGTCCATCTGAAGTGTTCTTCTACATGGGTTTTCAATTTGCGTTTGAATCTCCAAGTAATTTTTCGTTATCACTCTTATGCTCTCCAAGCGTTTGATGTATTGTCTGACTGATTCGATTAGTTACTAAATTACGCTACAGTGAAAGTATGAGTCGCTTGTTTAGTAACTACTTCATATTTACTAATTATGGTTTCGATTTCTGTTTTGGTTAATTATATCTATGTAATGAAATCGTTGAAAAGAGGTCGATTAGTAATCCTATCCACTTTACGCACAATTTTTAGCCATAATTTGAGTAAAATTAATTATAGATGAAGCTAACATATAAAATCTTGAGTTATTTACATACCATAGTTATGTAATTAACTTCATCAGTTCTTTCGTTCATCTATATGATCATCTTTAATATTTGATATATGAATATTTCTTGAAACTGCAAATGATCTTTGGGTAATCGGTTGTATTAACTTTATGATATATAATTTATGTTTTACAGGAAGTTGATTACACTGATTTCTGTGCTTAACTGTATAATCAGTTTTCCAACATTTTATACATAATCATGAACGGAAATGCGCCTGCAACACTTAAAGATCAAAAAGAAAAACAAACATCACTTCTTGAGGTGAATCTACAATTATACAATAATTTCAATATTCAGTAAAAATAGAAATAATCGTTGTTTCCGTTTCTCTGGCTTACATCTTCTCAGGTTGTGAATATTGAAAAAATATTATGGGCAACAATTCAACATAAAGGTATATCAAATCCAGAGGTTCAAGATCTATACCATAAAGCGCGCTCTCGTTATGAGAAAATCATTATTAATGAATACCAAACAGTTGATCTTCAAGAACTTGAATATTCATTGTGGAAGCTTCATTACAAGCATATAGAAGAATACAGACAAAAAATAAAGAAAATTTCCACTAGTGCAGAAACCACAAACAACCTTAATACTCATGTTGAAGCATTCAAGTTGTTTCTATCTGAAGTTGCAGATTTTTACAAGGATTTAATTGCAAAATTCAGAAAAATTAATGAACCTACAATGTTGCAAACATTAAATTATGTATGTCTTCGGTTTTTAGTTTGTTTAGGTGATGTTTCAAGATATATGGAGCTTTGTAAAAAACCCGATGCTCAAAAATGGGCTGTTGCAGCTACATACTACTTAGAAGCAACATCGGTTTGGCCATATAGTGGAAACCCGCAAAATCAGGTATTTTTTATATTAAATTTAGTTAAAAACTCTAGAGTTAATTATAGGGAAAATGTTATAGAAATGTAACCAACTTTCAGCTTTGTTCCAATTAGGTCACTCTAATTTAAAGAGGTGTTCTCATCCTATAGATTTTACCTACAACATTATAAATTATTTTTATTTTTTGATTCACTTAATCAACCACCATGATTTTGAAAAAAAAGTACAAAACAAATAAAATTCCAACTGACATGGTAACCTAATGTTGTAGGTAATATTAACACTTATCTAACATAAAGTGACTTAATTGGAACAAAAATAAAATATAAGTGACTTAATTCAAACAAAGTTGGAAGTTGATTACATTTTTACGAAGTTACCCTTTAATTAGATGATTGGTCTCTGTGCTTTGGATAAAATAACAAGTTTATTTTGTATTGATTTTGTTATCAAGGCGAATTTGCGTTAACTTTTCCAGTTAAACTAGGGTGAAATGACCAAAAATACCCTTTGACTTTTTGGTAAAAGTCTGAAAAGTCAAAAGGGTATTTTGTCCTTTCATACTAATGTTATAAAAAGGTAACGCAAGATTAGCGTTAATAACCAGACTCATCACGAAGTTTGAAAGCACAACTTCGAAATTGTGACTTTTAAACATTAGTGTCCTGACTTGTTACTTTATCCAAACCACAGGGACTGTAAGTGTAATTAACTCTATTAATTTTAAAATGATATGAACGATGAAATGAGCTATTTTACAGTTGGCATTATTGGCAACATATATTGGTGATGAATTTCTTGCATTATATCATTGTATAAGAAGTTTGGGTGTCAAAGAGCCCTTTCCAGATGCCAGAAAAAACATTATGTTACTCTTTGAGAAGGTAAACATGCTAACGGGTTTTATATTTGGAAATTGTTAAATTTTTAAAGGGTCAAAGTAGCCCAAAGTGTATTTTTAAATGCATAGAACCCCTGAAAACATTTTACTTTAAACTTAAATTGTTATTGAAATGATATAATCTTTGTAAATCAAATCTAGCACAATAATTTTTTATTAAAAAGTTAATTGTTCTGTTAAAAAACGAGTTTCGGGTCAATCTGATCCGATCTGTACAAACAAATTACCTTTTTGACTCGAACCCATTACCTATAACTCAACATTAGTATCATCCATTACTTACTCTTTCCTCAACAAACTACAGATTAATTATTTCTTTCAATTATTTTGCAGAATAAATCATGCAAATTGCAATCACTATCTACAGACGCTCACATTGATTTCACAAAGCCGTTAAAAAGGCTTTCATCACAAATCAAGTCACATTCAAGCATAGATTCAACAAACGTCAACAAGTTCGGAGCCAATGAGCACGTGCCACCTGTTAAAACCGATTTATGGCCTCTTTTTGTGAGATTGATAAGTTTCTTTCTGGTTAAACCCAGGTACATACGCTTTCTCTTGCATCACATCCTGTTTATTAAATGTTTGAGTTAATTACATAGATGGTCCCTATGGTTTGGGTAAAGTAACAGGTTTGGATACTAAGCAAAAAACGTAACAAGTTTGGGTTTTGTGCTTTCAGTTTTGTAACGACTTTGGGTATCGAGGCTAACTTTTGTGAGCCTATCCATTAAGTTAGGTTGAAATGACCAAAATACCCTTTGACTTCTAGAATAATTAAAGTCAAAGGGTGAGAAGTCCAAGGGTATTTTGGTTTGATCAACTAGAAAAGTCAAACGGAAGTTATATTTAATACCTAAACCCGTTACGAAATTGAAAGCATAAACCTTAAACTTGTTACTTTTAAACCTTACTACTTTGTCCAAACCACATAGACTATTTGTGTAATTATCTCTAAATGTTTTAATTTGAAATTTATTTCTAAATAATAAAAAATATTGTAATATGCAGCTTTGATGACATACCTCACACTTTTGCATCAACAATGAAAGAATTAGAATCCCTGTTGGCATTAAATGATATAGAATTAAGCGCGTCATTAGAACCATACGAACCGTTTGATTCATCAAGAAAAGGTCCTTATCGCGCCATTCAAGCTGTCACAATCCTAATATTCGTAATTCACACTTTAACCAAAACCCCAGAAATAAAAGGGACAAAAGATGAACAAATTATCAAGTGCACAACATGGGCATGGACTTGCACATTTTCTTTCATGGGCCATATTATTCAACGCTGCATCACACACGATAATCAAGAAAAGTGTTGCGCGTTGTTGCCAGCTGTACGCGTGTTTTTGGAATGGTATGTTGGGTTTCTTGATCATGCAGAAAGTTATGGTAAAGATGAGAAAGTGTTTAATGCGAAGTCATATTTCTTTGGTGCTTTGGTTGATCTTTTGAATAATTTTGATTTTAAAGAATATGAAATGGTCAACGAAAGTCAAACTGCATTGTGGGAAGACCATGAGCTTCGCGGGTTTGAACCCGTATCCGAATCTAACAATTTATTAGTTTTTACGGAAAACCAAAACAACTTTGAAGACGGGGAATCAATCCGAATCACACGCATTCTACATGCTTCCATTAAAATAGCTGAAAGAGTTCAAGATTCTTTTAAAAATCCAATCTTTTTTGATCAATCAGCAAGAAGATTCCACACGGGTAAAGATTCCGAAAAGATTCTAAAGGAAAATGACAAAGAAACAGAAGAAGAAGAAGAAGAAGAAGAGGTGATTCTCTTCGAACCTCTCACAAGATACAACTCTGAACCGATTCAAACCTCAAATGATGAACCGGTTCACCAAACAGAAACCTTTGAAGAAGGTTTGCGTCGCGCATCTTCACTAATTACTGCACAAAACGGGTCAAACGGTCTGCAAGATTCATCAAAAAGGGGTCAACCATATTCAGCTGGACCGCCTTCGCTATCTGGTTGGGTTCTGAACAGAGAAATTTCAAATCTTGAACTGGAAAGAAAATCAAAAAGTCCAAATAAGCCAGAACTGGCTCCAATCTCTGAAATCCCATCATCATCATTAGCTGATCTGTCAATATCTGAACCGTCATACGTTACACCGGTTCCATCAGCACCATTGTTACCCGAAGACCATGGTATACTCGGTGCACCTCCAATCAGCAGATTATCAAACTTCTCGTCGCCACAAGAACCGTTGGATCTAATTTCAGGACCGCATGGATTTGTTGATTCTTACCGTCCACCCGTTTTTGGATTAAGTTCTTCTGAATGGCTTTACCGGTACAATAACAACCTCAGCCTCGAGCCCAACAACAATCATTGGCCCGTTTCAGGTAACAATGGGCCCGGAAATCTTGGAACTTTTCATGGATATGATATCGGGCCGAGGTTTGATCTTATTGATAAGTGGGGCAACCCATTACTTACCAATCGAACGGTGTACTTTGAGAACCCGTATCCGAGGGAAAAGGTTACGGTTGGGTATCAAAGAGCACACAGTGGCGGTGTTGGTGGTGGTGGTGGTGGTGGTGAAGTGAGGGATTGGCAGTTGCAAAGTGATTCTCCATTTAGAGGTCATCCATATATGGGGAATTGAATTTGAATTTGAATTTGAGTTTGGATTATTGAGTTTATGCATTTTGATAATATGTATAAACGTATTATACAATTGATACTTTTGTATGTGTATCTGCTATGTTTCTGGCTTGTGTCGGATAGTTGTACAGTACAGTTTGTAGTTAATGAAATAATATAGAGTGAGTTTAGATAAAATGGTATACCGGTTTAATATCTATAGCAATTTCTCGTAGGTGTTGGAAATCGTTGTAGTTTCAATATAAAAAACATTGAAACATTTCTTATATGAGAGAAAATTTTTACAAAACAAAGCATGACATGTAGATCATCATAATCGTACTCAGTATATCTCACTTAAGGTAGAAATTGAGGATTGTGAGATGTAAACAGTCTTACCTCGTAGGAATAGAGAGACTACTTCCAATGAGACACGCAGCTCAGTCTCATGATGTCTGACTAACCGTCTATCATAACTTTTAACCTTACCTCTTAGCACGAAGATCATTAAGGGTAAAATACACATTTTACATACATTTTGCAGTAAATTAAACGTCAAAATCATTAGTGTTATCCATGACAATTTGTGACGCATATATGAACTAACTTGCTTGATAAAGGTACTATCTTTTAATGAGATGAAATGAGTTCAGTTCTATCTAGATTTTAATAAACTATTAAAAAAAAAATATCATGGGTGATTTTTTATTTTTCAAAATATTTTGAATTAAATATGAATTAAATTTAGTTTTGGATAATTTGAATATTAATCTGTAAGTGGGGAAATTAATCTATGGTTTCTTTTACGGTTCTTTTTTTTATAAGTTTAACTTATATTAATTTATGTTTTGTAGATTATTTAAAAAAGATTTTCTTCAAAATATTAAATGTTTTTTCTTCTAATTTCAAACCTAAATTAATTTATGCATGCAATCATTTAAGTAAAATATTAAATAAAGGATATAAGATTAGTTTGTTTAGAAAAAAAAAATTATAGTTTTTAGACACATCTACCAAGATATGACTTTAAGCTATTGATACTTGATAAGTATGATAAAATTTAGAATAAAACAATAAATGTCATGTATAAATAAATATTTAAAGAGTTATAAATTGCAATTATACTCTGATTTTATATTATTTTATATAATCTAATTTTTTTTAATTATATAAATTTTTGATGACAAAGAATTTTATAATTTTTATCTGATAACTCTGAAGTACACAATAACACAAGTTTATACTCTACTAGGTTATTACCTATGTGTTACACGGCTGTAGTTATTAATATTGCATAATTACAAAGGTTATTAAAAATTGATTTGTATAAAAGACATGGTTAACAAAACCATCCCTTTTTTCCATAAATCTAATTTCTCCCCGTTAATAGTTAATGGACCGATCAAACAAATTGCACCAAGATGTATGAGCTCTTTGCAGCTAAAAAAAATGACGATGCCTTTAACCTAATCCAAAATTAAAACACTTTAAAGGTCTTATAAATTGATAATCATACAATTGTCCATGTATGAAAACGCATCTATGGCTTACTACGAAAAGTACTACGTACAATTGTCCATGTACGAAATATGTTCTTTCAAATGTAAGGGGTGTCTTACACGGGTTGAATAAGATAAAGTAGAAAGTAAATAAGAACGTTGAAAATCTAATTGGTTGATAAATTATTGTGATCTACTTTAAACATAAACACCCTCTTAAGTGATTAATTAATCTTCAATAATTAAAATGGTTTTTTATAAACATTTAGCCTAAATAAACTGATTAGCAAAGTAGAAAATAGATCAAGGATGGTTACTTTATGTAACAACAAAAGAAAATATTCAGCAATCATGACAGAATTACATGGCTTTAAGCATTCACATAATCCACTTGATCATGGCGAAGACCAGACTGTAAGCACACGAAAGAAATTGGATTGTAAAATTATATTGTTTTCCTCAAAGCTAGTCAGATACAATAACTATAGATGATAATCAAATAACCAAAAAATGCCATTTTGTTACCTGCTTTAAAGCACATGACATTGCGAATGCTGCATTTCTTCCATCCTCATGTTATTTGCATCACCTTAACCAAAAATGTTATCATATGTTAAAGAAAAAAAATAGATGTGATAATTTTGAAACCAAAAAGTCAACAAACATTAAACCTGACATCCCATAACCACGAAGCTCTGCATAAATGTTTGTTCCTCTCTTTTTTGCATGTTCAAGTTCCTATTATAAAAAACTAAGGAGATAAAATTAAAATAAATAAGACATTTGTGGCGTAACTTAATATATGGTATATGAAAAAGAACGGTTCTCCTATGCTACACATAAAAGAACATGTTGAATGATTGGCATGTAAATTATATGACTAATGGAAAGAAATAAACTACATATGCTAAACTAAATTACTAACATACACAAATCCATCATGCTCACAATCAAAAGGTCTTGAAGCTTCTTGCAGGGTAGAATTGTACTTTGTGGCTAGCATTGAATTGTATCACATAAGCCAACAAAACCTTTAATCAAGAAAACTCAATTAGTAGTGGGTCGATGAGATTGATTACAAAAACCAACGAAAGAAAAAAGAAAAGATCTAAATATTTTGGTAAAAAAAGGATTAAGTCATAAACTGCAAAACCCTGCTATAGATAAAGCATCAATGTTCCTCCGACCACCCTGACATCAGCATCTACAAACTGTATCATTTTGCTGCATCACCAATTGGATTTGCCCCTGTTGCACAAGCTATCACTGCGGCATGGTTGGGTCCCTAAATTTAAAATTATTATTAAAATATGAATTAGTCATAAAAACCCAAAAGGTTTAATATAGATAACTAAAAACATAATTATAAAGGATAAAAACAAATATTTTGTTTACTACCTGAAAGTAGATAACATGCGTTATTTATGATTACAACTGAAATAAAAAAATATAATGTCTAATATATCACCAAGTCTTTAGATTGGGACTCTTGGTGTATTTTTTTCTTTTTGAATTGTATTGTATTTATCTAGCTACTTGCTAGATTTTTTTATTAATCCATCCGACTGTTAAAAAAACAATGCTCCCAGTTCACTCACCTATAGAAACTCCCTGATTTCTTCAAGTTAGAAATAAATAAATAAAAGTACCAAAAAGAAAATATTCAATACAACTTGTTTACTTATGGATCGGTCAATTTGAGTTACGTTTTATCTGTAGAAACTCAAGACAAGCGGCTAAAAGGAAACAATTTTAAATAAAAACTCAAAACGATCAGACTTTCAATTTATTTTGCATTAATAGTTCGTGTGTCAAATCACTTAATATAATAGGTTTAATACCGTGCAAAGTTCTCGCAACATGTTCTTCTCCACCACAGGAGGTTATAGTTGAAGTAGTATGATGCCCTTTAATATACAGGCCTATTGGGTTCCACATAATGTCATAACATCATGACTCAAATATACGGTTATTAAAGTTCAATTAAAAATGAGAATTTTGTATTCCAATAGGTGGTCAATTTTGTTTCTATGCCTTCTCACTTTTACATTCCAAAGCAAACAAATAAACAAAATTGCAAGAATACTTAAAACTCAAGGAACTAAAGATATTGATCTAACTTCAGTGATGATGATTAAATCCATTGAGTAGATGATGTATCTGAAGTAAATATGCACTGTCCTAAGCAAATATGTGATTAACTGATGTGGGCTTCAAATTCATAAATAAACAACAATCATCTAACTTGTAGGCTGTAACAAACATATTACAAATTCACAAGCTGCAAACATACAAATACACAATATTTTCAAAGTTTGTTAACATACATACAGGTTTTGTAACACACATAACATTCTGTTTATGATATACATGATCAAAAATAAAATAATACACATAGAAAAACACACATGATGAGAATCCATCTTCATGGGTGATAAAATAGTGTAACATAAATAATCTTTTACTCGCAATTTTTTCACTTGAGTCAATATGAAAATTTTCATATTTAGAGTTTTTAATGACATAGTGCAATTCACTTAAGTCAACTGATCGATTTTAGCCAAATATTCAATTGTCTGCATTTCGTTTTATTCTGTTTTGTTCAACAAAAAAAAACTTTATTTTGTAAATCAATCAAAAAAGAAACATAAGATTGGATTTTTGGGTTCAAAATCAACTATCATCTACATCATTTAGGTTGCTTTGAAATAGAAGTACATTGTTCGAACATCTATAAACAGAAATCGATTTAGCAATCGGTAATCAAAGAATTACTCTGTGAAATCGATTAAACATGTATATCAAACACATTCCTGAATGAAATCGTTCATATTAAGATTTCAATCGAATAGAAGAAGAGATACACATAAAAATCAAAAAAATTACCATTATTGTGAAAGGAGGATGTAGATTTAGAGAACACGCAACATGAATAGAGTGGTGGAACCAATGGTTGATCCAATTCTTGAATCAATGATTCATTACTTGCTTCATCCATGTTGGCGCAGAGATATTTTGAGGAACTCAGAACATTCGCTCGAAGAGCTCGAAGAGAGAGAGAGAGACATGTTGCGAGGATTAGGGTTTTTTTATGAAACCTTCGACAACATGCCATACCATCAAGTTGCTTCATAATCAAATTGCTTAAATAGATTTAAACTTACAAAAAGGTATCTTAAAATTGCTGAAACTTTGCTTCATAATCATCTTGATCTCTGTTTAAACATGTAAGATGAAACTTTGCTCATCATCAAATTGCTTCTAGGGTTTGAAATTGTTTACGAAAACAGAGAAAGAAACCTTTGAAATAAAAAAGAATTGGGGAAGATTTTCGATGGAGAAACCAGTTGCTGAGATCGATTTAGGGTTTTGTTGAAGAATACATCGGTTATCATTGATCAAAATAAGCCGCTCGTGATATTCACTTGCAAAAACTGTGCGGGAAAATTATATTTAACAATGCGCCAGCTAAATTAAATACAAAGTCTA
This sequence comes from Stevia rebaudiana, assembly GCA_009936405.2. Lineage (NCBI taxonomy): Eukaryota > Viridiplantae > Streptophyta > Magnoliopsida > Asterales > Asteraceae > Stevia > Stevia rebaudiana. The sequence continues at coordinate 7,353,628 of WOUH02000014.1, forward strand.
TTTTTTTTTAAAACCGTAAAATCCAAAGTATTATTAAAAATAACAAAGTGCTAATAAAAAATAAGGTTAAGGTTATACACTATTATAGCATTGTAAAAATGTTACTATAACATCTTATTATTCATATTATCACTTTGAATCTTATAATTTTGACAAAATAATATTTATAAATAATAAATTGCTATTATTAAAAGTTATGTTCTATATACAAACATATTATTATGAAAATATTACAATAGCACATTGTTATTTATATTATCCCTTTGGATTTTATTTTTTTTTACAAAAAAAATTAAAAGATATTATGATATTACTTTATTATTTATAATAGCACTTTGGTTCTCAAAACATGGTTTGTATCGGAACCATTAGTTTAAAAGTTCGTAGCTTATACTTCATCGTCCAAAAAGAATGATCAAATAAATAAAATAAAACCTAAATTAAAATAGAGATGCACTACTCATAAAGCATCGATGATTGTTTAAGCCCGTATCCAAACACCCCCCATTTAGCTGTCTGTTCTCTCAGGTCAAAATCTCGAACATTATGCTGCTGCTGCAATCCAAATCACAGTACAATCGATTTGATGAGATCAGTGATTCCTAAATCGCGTGATTGAAAGTTTAATATTCCCTCCACTTCTTCATAAACACAAAAAAGATCTATACAGAATTACAGATTGTACAATTAAGAATCGTAATTCGTCTTCCGATTAAGTTTCAATAAACCCTAATTTCCAAATCAATCGCACAAGATCAATCCGGAATGGAGGATAAACAATCCGCCAGAGAAAACGTTTCATCAGTAACAGCTGTGTTTCTTGGAGCCCTAACTCATGGTGTTAATGTTCGTAAGAGTTTAATTCAAAGTTTCGATCTTTGCTCAAATTAGTAATCTAATCATTTGTTGTTGTGACATCAGGGTCCCACTTGGAATGCATTGAAAGGAGCGTTCTTTATGTTGGGTGTTTGTCTTTGTATTATGTTGGGATTAGCTTTCTCTTCTAGCGACTTCACATTGGTGCTTCATGTTAGTTTTCTTGTTTTCATCACAGGCACTCTGTTCTTCCTTCTCACCAGGTAAATTAATTCTTGGTTATCCTTGATTTTCGTTTGAATAAATTGCTCAATTTGAGATGGGGTTTAATTGATTAAAGAATTTAACAGTAGAAATTGAGGAACAATAGTTGATTCTATAGTGTATACATGTACTTTATCTTCTTTGTATCATCGTTCAGTCGACTGATGTTATTTTTAGCTGTAAATTCAATCAATTAGTAATAATTTTTACGACCAATAAGCTCTATTTACAACTAGCAACATCTTTTTTACTTATTAAAACCTTTTTATCCATAAAACTTTTCACAATTTCTTTATCCATGTGGTTTCTCTTACATACAGTAAAACCTCTATAAATTAATAACGTTGGAACCGAGATATTTTATTAATTTAGCGAGAATTATATCGATAAATTAATAAATTATTAATTTAAAGAGTTGGCTTACGAGAATACAACTCTTCGCAACTTTTTGTTGCAATACGAGAATACAATGTCTCAACTCTTAATTGTAATGAGGAGATTTAAAAATGAACTCAATATAGATTTGAAGTTCACAAAAAAACAAGTGACTATAGATTAATTTTTTTACTAAACAATCTTAGAATTTTGGAATATTTTAGTAATTATTAATTTATAGTTTCGCTGGGACCAATATATTTACATTGGGATTTCAAAATAATTATCATCTTAAAATTTTATTGATTGGGGTCTAATTTTGTACTGGCCCCAAGTTGGGACCGAATAAATTATTAATTTTATTGAGGTTATTAATTTATCGAGTATTAAATTATATAGGTTCTACTATATAAGCTTTCTAGACACCCAAATATTGACCCAAAAGTACATCTCTATTGCCTCGCGCATTAGGCGTGCCTTTTTAAATCAAGGTAAAAACAACCAAAAGGATCATATGAATTATGAATTATTTACTTGATTAAAGGCTAGTATGTAAAGATGCTAATTTTGGTTGTGCATATGCGTCGCGCCATTTTAAATCAAGGGCATAAAATCTTGTCATTGGAAATTATTATTAATCATCTAAGAGGTAACTTCACTAATTGTGGATATCTAGAGAATAAAATTGCTGTATTGATGAGGAGAAGTATACTTACTATTTAATAATTTTTTATCCAAAGGATGTTTCTAAACAATCTGACCATTATCTACATGTTTTAATAGTTGGTTTAGAAATAATATTACATCTTTTTTGGTGTTTATGCAGCTTTCTTGCTCAAACTGGGTTGGTTTCAATCGAACATCAAATGCAGGAGATGGGGTTAGTACCCGATCAAGCAGAGACAACAAAAGAAAAGATCAAATAAAGAAATGAAACCCTTAATTGTTATCACTTTGAAAATCCTATTGGTGTTAGAATATTATTTTTTTGATTTTCTTGATTACGTGTAACTCTGTAATACATTTTTATAGCAATGTGTCAAACAAATCGGTTTGTTTTGAAAGCTCATACAATAACATCGTCTGTACTCTTTGTGATACCTTCCACTTTTATAACATCTTAGTTTTTAAGGCTTGGATCAGAATTGGCTGTTTACTATTTGGTAATTATTTTAATAATTAATCTATATATATCTGATTATGGGTTGGGTTCAAATAAGAAGGGGTCTTAGGGTAGGAAGGGTAAGGAGGGCTATGGTAACGACACATGATATGCGTGAATTTTTAAAGGAGAGGTACATTGGTAATTGTGTCAGCTTGTCAAAAAAAAAAATTTAATTTTTTTTAAATATATATATTTTTTTAAATTACAAAAAAAGTAGTGAACTAAACCGACATGCATCATTGTATTTTTGATATGCATTATTGTGTTTTTGATATGCATCATTATGTTATACGATGTGTACGTTTTGTAGGTTTTTGTGTCCTGATTTGTGTTTTACGACTGTCATTGTGTTATACGATTG
>WOUH02000014.1:7366358-7379149 GCA_009936405.2 Stevia rebaudiana
TAATTCAGTTTTTAATCATGTTGATTTTCATAAAATATGTTTATTTTTTAGGGAATTCTTCAGGCAATCACTAATCTGTATCCGGTCGTAAGTATTCCATTCAAATCCAAAGTATCCGAGTCCAAAGCGACATCAAAAAATGCATCCTCGAAGCCCAACAAGCTTTAGTTTTTTAAGGCAAACTAAAGGAAGAGTTAGCATGCGGTTCCAAACTCCAATTTGAAATCAAGCCAAATGAGCTACTCTATTACTTAGATTGTGTTTGAGTTCCACATCGTGGGGATCTACGGGCTTTTTTGTTTAACAAAGCACACAAATCTCGCTATTCAGTTCATCTCGGTGTCGACAAGATGTACAAGATCATTGTTGTCAATATTGGAGGCTCGATATGGTAAAGGATATAGCCACCTATGTTTTTAAATGCCTCACGTGCTCTAAAGTCAAAGTCGAACATCAAAGACCATCAGGCATGCTTGAACATCCCGAAAAACCCGTGTGGAAGGATATACATGATATTTTGATATGTTTGTAAGGATATACATGATATTTTAAGATTTGTAAGAATATATATAATATTTATAAACTTTTTAAAAATATATATAATATTTGATATGTTACCCTGTTTTGTATACGAATGATAGAATAAAATCTCATCTGAGTTGAGAAACCATAAAACTCATATGTAACAGTATTATTATTTTTTGTAAAAAAGTGTTGGTATTATATACATTTTTGTCATTTTTTATAAAAAAAAAGTTAAAAAAGCACTGAATGCTTTAAAAAAATATATGTATAAAATAACAAAAATTCACTTTTATTTAATTTTTCACCAAATGTATATGTAACATAACATGTTACATATGTAACATTGTCAATTTTTGTAAAAAAAAAAAAAATATAAAAAGAATTCAAGCATTGGTTTTTTAATATTGTTTAACAAAAGACATAAAATTGAATGCAAAATTTATGTAAAAAAGTAATTATTATTTTTAAATCTAACATATACAAAATATAGGTTTTTTAGATTTTTCAACTTAAATAAGTTTTCCGTCCATGTTTTGTAACCTTAAATAAAATTATTCTTAAAATTTATCCTCCACCATATGAAAATTAGACAACAAAAGAAAATAAGTAATTTTGTGTCTATTTGGGGTCACGTCCTCTGAAACTTTACTCATCCCTGTCTTTCTCTCTCTAGAAACCCCATTTTCTCTCCAGATGCTTAAGATTTGTGAAAGTCAACTGCGTTTAGCGATTACTAGTGAGTTATAGAGAGAGAAAGTGAGATATTGCAGGAGGATTGAATACGAAGATGCGTAGACCACTCTCACTACTCATTTTCCTCACTGTTTTCGTTGCAGCTTTCACACCATCTTACCAAGGTTTACATTCTTCCTATCTGGATAAACCTTTGCTACTTGTTGATGCGTTAATTGTGTTAGATTGATGATTTTAGTGTAATTTTGCTCTATTTCTAGATATTCGATTGATTTATTTGGCGTTTTATGCTTACATTTGACTGTATCTGATGCAAATCGAAATTTTGGAAATCTATTACGGATTCGTAGTTTGTGAGATTGCATCCAATATGTGACTGAAAAGATTTTGTTGAATCAACCTCTAACTAAAACATTTATTAGCCAGCAAACAAATTGGTTGAAGAAAGCTAAGTCAATGATATAAGTTTTGTTTTGCATTAAATAGCAAAAAAGCTTTAGATCATTCTGCTTTCAATTAGGAAGTAAAAACCTTTGCTAATCTCACATCTGGCTACAAAACAAAATTCTTTGCACTTCATATGCACTCTAGCGTTCTACTAGCTTCTTAGGGTGGCTTATCTTTGACTAGAGTTGACTTTTTCGATTATAATCTGATAGTTGCAGATTTGATCAATTTGATTAAAACAGCTGAATTTTGCAGCAATTGAATGTTTAATCCACTTTACTCTTGTTTATTACTAACATAGAAGTTAAAACTACCTGCAATTTCACAAATCACAATATTTGTATCAATGAAATGTGATTATTATAATATTATATCTGATGCTGCAAAATTTGTCATAGATTAATTGAACATTGCAATTTGTCTGCATGCAATGTTTTATTTTCAAACCATGGCTCCATAATCCATATTATTTTAAGTTACTGTATATACAGATTTATAAGACCGTGCAATATGCATCTAATGTTATTTCTGTATCAATCAATGTTGGAAATGAGAAACATTTATTATAAATTTTATCTCTATTATTTGGATTTTCATGAATGCAGCACCATATGCTCTAAGAATAAGCTGTGGAGCCCGCAACGATGTTCATACACGACCAACAAACACATTTTGGTATAGAGATTTCGGTTACAGTGGCGGATACTTCACAAACGCAACCCGCCCAAGTTTTATCACCCCACCTCTTCAAACACTACGCTATTTTCCTTTATCTGAGGGTCCTGAAAACTGCTACCACATAGAGCGGGTCCCACATGGACATTATTCAATTAGAATCTTTTTCGGGTTAGTTAAAGATCCAACTTTTGACAATGAACCTTTGTTTGATGTATCCATAGAAGGAACCCTAGTTTACTCATTGCAATCGGGTTGGAGTAATCATGATGATGAACAAGCTTTTGTTGAATCACTTGTTTTTCTTGAAGATAAAACCGCCACAATTTGCTTTCACAGCACGGGTCACGGAGATCCAGCTGTACTTTCGATTGAAATTCTCCAAATCGGTAATAATGCGTATAATTATGGCCCCACTTGGGGCCGGGGGACGATCTTAAGAACCCATAAAAGACTCAGTTGTGGTGCTAAGAATCCTAAATTTGATGTGGATTACAGTGGGGACCACTGGGGCGGAGACCGGTTCTGGAACTCAATAACTACTTTCGGTCAAAGTTCTGATCGCGCTTTGACTACAACAAGCAGCATCAAGTTGAATGTACCAAACTATTATCCTGAAGCACTTTACCAAACTGCCCTCATTAGCACTGATAATCAACCGGATTTAACTTACACAATGGATGTTGATCCGAATAGAAATTACTCAATTTGGTTGCATTTTGCTGAGATTGATCCTTCGGTAACGGGAGAAGGTCAACGGGTTTTTGACATTTTAATAAATGGTGATACTGAATTTCAAGAAATTGATATTGTGAAAATGAGTGGAGGTGTAAATAGTGCACTTGTGTTGAACACAACCGTTGCTGTCAGTGGGAGAAGTTTGACTATAACTTTGAACCCTGTAAAAGGAAGTCATACTATTATTAATGCAATAGAGATTTTTGAAATTGTCAATGCAGAGGCCAAAACTTTAATCGAAGAAGGTATAATTTTTCAGATAAATTTTATTAATATACGCACTTTTGGTGTAACAAAGGGCGTGTTCGACATATGACCCAAGCATGACACATATATTCACGGGTTGACTTGAACGCAGCCCGTTTGACCCAAAAAATTATTAGTTTTTAGGATATTAATACTTTAAAATTATAATTCTGTAACAGAGAGTATAAATTTTAATAATGACATATTAGTTATAAAACTTATGTTATTTTCTCTTTTTAGTATAAAATACCCAACGAATTAAATTTATGACATTAAACAGCTTTAGAAAAATAAAATAAATATAAATAGGAACATGCAAGGTTGACACGAACAGGTTTGTAGGTTCAACACTAAAACTGACCCGAGCCCGTTTACACTAAACCCAAACCCATATTTTCGTATTTGGTTCGTGTCGTGTTAGAAGTTCATGTCACCTAGTGACAAAAATAACCAATAAATTTGATTAATGATTAGTGATTTAGATTATTTTGTGGAAGTTAACCTCTAAGAAGTATTTCTAATATATATTAACTATATTTTTTTTTTCTTTTTTTGTAGTAAATGCTTTGCAGAAATTAAAGAGTGCACTTGGTCTTCCTCTTCGTTTCGGGTGGAACGGTGATCCATGTGTTCCACAACAACATCCATGGAGTGGAGTAGATTGTCAGTTTGACTCCAAAAAAGTCAAATGGTTCATTGATGGGCTGTAAGTTCTTATCTTTTCAGTTGACTTATAATCTTAAATTGATGAGTGTTTGAACTAAATCAACATTTTACAAATGGTTTCTTGATAAAGCATATGAATATGCAAGACTATCTTAATTCATTATATACACACATCCTATAATAAATTATGTTCTGATATTTGTTGAAATGTTACGATATATACTATGGTTGAATATATTGTTTTTGTTCGTATTTTTTTATATCTCTTATACATAATATTAACTCTGAATATAAATACATTCAGAGGTCTTGACAACCAAGGTTTGAGAGGATTCTTACCTGATGACATATCCAAACTGAGTCATCTAGAACATATGTAAGTTAAACATAATCTGCTGTTTTCAATATAATAACCCTTTTTCCTATATATCCACCATTTCAATATTAAAATATGAAAATAATAATATAGTTTTACAAGACACAATTTTGTGCATTTGCAGGAACCTGAGTGAAAATAGCATCCAGGGGCATATACCTTCTTCACTTGGAAAAATTTCTAGTCTAGAAGTATTGTAAGTGTAAATTAAAATATACAAATTTGTTTTTATCTAAATCTATAATTGTTTTTAGTATTTTGTTAATCTGAAACTGAATTTGCACTGCAGAGACCTTTCATACAATTTCTTTAATGGTTCCATTCCCGAAAGCCTTGGAGGTTTGACATCAGTTCGCATACTGTAAGATGTTTATATTATATTAATATTTTTTGCAAGCAAAAACTGAAAATTTAAAGAAACATATTTTGGATGTTATTATTTAATTACCTATTTGTAAAATCATGTTGCAGGAATCTGAATGGTAACTCTCTGTCTGGAAGAGTTCCAGCTGCATTAGGAGGAAGACTCTTGCACAGAGCAAGCTTCAAGTAGGTTTTTATATTTATATAAAGAAATAATTCATCATGTTTTATTAATATTTTAATTTCTATATTTATTGTAAATTTTAATCTTATTTGTTGAATAAGAAGATTTAGGATGTTTTATGCATCAAACATACAACCCGTTTGACTATACAGTCAGGGTGACCTTCGACCCGTTTGACTTTTTAAGGATTAATTATGGGCATTTTGCAGTTTTACAGATAATAAAGGTCTGTGTGGGATACCTGGACTACCAACCTGCGGGCCCCACCTATCGGCTGGTGCAAAGATCGGGATCGCGTTAGGAGCATGTGTAGGACTTCTTCTAATTGCCACGTGTTTAACATGTTGGTGGAAAAGGCGTCAAAACATCCTTAGAACTCAACAAATCGCAGGTAAATTTGCAACATTTATTTCTTTTTTTTTAAATAATATTAAAATTATTGCAGTTAAGTACACAGGTCTCCTCGTAGTTTGCATAAAGTAACACGTATGGGTACTAAGGGATTAAAGTACTAGTTTTATGATAATTTTATAATGGGTTTGGGTATTAGGCTTTAAGGCTAACTTTCCTAGAATTAGGATGGAATGACCAAAATACCCTTTCAAAGTCAAAGGGTATTTTGGTCATTTTATTCTAATTTCACGAAAAAGATTACGGAAGTTATCCTTAATATTCAAACTTGTTACACTATTAAAAGCATTAAACCCAAACCTGTTACTTTAAATCATTGATACCCAAATATGTTACTTTTTGCAAACCAGAGGGACTAACTTGTAAATAACTCAAATTATTGATATTAAGTTCATTTGAATATGATAAACAGCAAGACCTGCTCCTTACGCGAAAGCAAGAACTCATTACTCTCGTGACGTGCAATTAACGAGGCATAATAACGGTCACGAAAACGCTAGGACTGCAGCCGAGAACGGCCCCATCTTGCTGTCTTGATCACAACCGTCCATTTGATTATTAAAGTTTCAAACTTGCCGATGACAGTAGATCACACACGCGTGTTACAAATGTAAGCATAAAGTTTGTGAAGGTGTAATTTGATTGTGTTGAATTGGTTGGTGAGGTTGGCTTTTAACAACCCTAGTAAGTTATATAGTTGAAGCAATCAGGGAATGAACAAGATTGTACATTATCCTTTTTTGGTGTTATTAAATTGACTTTCTCGTATTTTAATTCGATATTTACACCCCCTCAAAAAGCAACTTTTATGTTATTTACCCCCTCAATAGCTTACTTTCGAGATGATCGGCACTATACATGTACAACACTTTCATATACTACGAGTTTTGAAAATTTATGTGTTTGGAATATTTAACACGTGTTTACAGTGGTGTAACGATTGATTACTTAATACGATTTTTATGTGTAAATTGATTTCTTATATTAGTTTTAAGGAGTGAGTATATTTCTTGGCAATTTGTATCGGTTGGGTTATGATGCGCTTTGAAGTGTAGTGTAAAACTGGTAAAGTTTTAGTTATTACAAGATTATGTTCTAAATATATAAAAATGCTTCTAATAAAACTACACACACAATAGGCAAGTGCACCTATTGCAGCGTAATATAACTAGAGTAAGAACCAAGGTTTGCACACGTACAAAAGTTGGGATTCCAATACTCAACCGTCGTCAACGTTAGTCAATCAATTATAGAGAGATTTCTTACAACTAATAAAATTATAACTACTAATTAACTAAAAATGCGTAAAAATAAATGACAGATATGTAAAGTGAGTAGTAATCCGTTACGAAATAGTATTGCTTAGGGGGGCTGGATCCACTTAGGACAAACTAGCATTAAATTTATGGTGCTGGTGATGTGTATAAACGGGGCAGACTTTCTGATAGAATCAGAATGGCAATAAAGTCAGCTGTTAAGCCATCATAGTTTTTTTTACAAGGCTCTTCCTAGTTGACTGAGCTCCTGTTAGGGTTACAACGATCGTATGATACGCCAAAGTACGTACCCCTTCCACACTACTCATGAAGTTCTAGTTACTTTAAGTATTATGCTCTTTTAGTGATAAAGTATGACTCTTGGTCAGGTTACCGCGACCCTCCGCCTCTTCGATTGCTTATTGTAACTAAGCCACCGCAAGGTCGGGATAAGGACGTCATGACCTACTAGACACTTATAACACAAATTGTTCGTAGGTCCTTGTAAGACACGATCTAGAAGTGCTACTATCCCAACGCCGACAGTCGACCTGTTAGAGGTCTCTCTACCTTTGCCGGAATAATTAATCGTTTTAAAAAGTGATCGGCTCTTTACTTGCGAGGAGGCGACGTAATAATAAAAATATGTATAAAGACGTACCGTTTTTAACATGGGCTCACCGTTCAGCAACTCAAGGTCTGTCGGCAAGATCCCGTATAAAGAAGTATGATCCTTGCATGGACTCGCCAAGAGCCGGCTTAACACTAAAGACTTGTATAAAGACATACAAACTTTAAGTGAAGTTTGGTGGTGTCCACGTAAACCACTAAAAAACAACCACACGAGCAAAGAGTCAAAGACTAGATGAAAATACTGAGAACTCCCGCCATCCACCCTTCGCGTCTTATTTCACTCATTTATTATTCAGAATTATTCTTTTTCAACTCATATATTATAAAATCTCTCTTGTGTCTAGTCTAGACGAGTCAAAATATCGCAATTTAAAATGAAACCTGTCAAATTGGTATTAAAGGGGCAAAATATAGCTTTTTAAGATGATACATGGTTTTAGGTCCACTAATTTTGACGTTGATGAAGACACGAGTTAAAGCAACTCAACGCATTCAAACATCACCACTAAAGTAATTTTGAGTTGGATGTTTACTCATGTTTAAAATCCCAAACATTAACAAATGGAAGATAGCGGTATGTATTCTTTGATTTTATCTTGTTGATCAACCATTGGTAAATGAAAACTTACTATAGTTAATGAATACATCATTAAAATTTTTATTAAATAACCATATCAGAGTATTGACGATACAAACATGAGGCCACACAAGCATATTATCTAACTGGACGTGACAGCAAAATCATAAACATTTTACTAGATGTTGATGGGCTGCAATAGAAATGTACAAAGAAGACCAGTTTGCCGGTTCCACCTGACCCAAACCACTAGTTTGTATACCGGTTCTCCTACTTGTCACCCAAGCTGGTTTGAGCCCAACGGACACAAACCAAACCGCCAGTTTGTATACCGGTTCTCCTTGTTACCCAAACTTATTTGAGCCAAACTGACCGTTTGTATACAGGTTCTCCTTTCGTCACCAAACCGGTTTTGATCCTATCGATTTGAGTTAAACCGATTTCAACACGACCCAAAAAGAAAACTAAAAAAAATACTGGTTTATGACCCAACTGGTGTCAACCAAACCCAAACCGATTTGTATAAAGTTTGAATATTTTTCACCAAAACGGTTCGTCTCGAACCAGAAACCAGTTTCGACCAAAGTTGACCAAACCTGTAATAAGTGAGAGGTGTACAAATTAGCGCAATCCGGTTCGGCAATCTGGTTTCTTGGGGACCGGAACCGGTTTGGGAAGAGTTTGAGGATCGATTTAGTGTTTAAATGGATTATTCGATTTGGGTTTAATTGGATTGAAAACGGTTTCAAACCAAATGGTTACAAACTAGTTTCACCACAAACCGCTTTAAGAATCAGGTGGAACCTGTTTCACCCCAAACCGCTTTAAAAACTGGGTCAGGTCAGGTTGTTGATTCTCAAACAAGACCAGATTTTCAATTTATAACAAGCAATTACAAATTACTTGATTACCCTTGGGCTTTTTTGAGCAAAGACATTATCTTAATATTTGTATTCAGTCTCATTAGGGGGGAAATTAATATAAGAAGCCAAAAGATCATTATTCGTTCAACTAGTTCTGTTAAAAAGGCGACATTAGAACAACTAATATGAATTAATAATCAATGAACATTCAGTAGTAAAATGATAATTACATATAATAATATTACACTTGACCCAACATGATCAGCGGACCTCCAATTTCATCAAAATCATACACTTTTATACCATTAATTTGAAAACACAAATTATCAGTCAACAAAAGAAAGTAAGCAAATAAATAGATTATACCTTCTTACTCAACCACTGCAGCCTCTTGTTTTCATCTCTCAAATCAACATTCTCGCTTTGGTCAATGAAATTTTGTTGACTTTTTTAAAAGAAGATCAATTACACTAACCCAAAAGTGACAAAAAATCATAATATATTTTCAAATCCCTTGAAATACATAAAGATCCAACAATGTATTATAGTACCCTTTTTCTATTTCCTCTTCTTTTACATCATGAAGTAATAAAGTTTCAACAACAAAATCTTCCCAATCTAAATCAATTTTCTTTCTCTTTTTTGAATTCACCATTAACAATCGTTCATGACTTTCATCAAAGCTTTTTGCAGCCATTAATGGCTGCCGTATCTTCTCAATTCTTATTTTAGCAGCTTTAATCTTTTTCTTAATCTTTTTTGTTTTCAAACACCCTTTAACAAAAGATGGAGGCATAACATTCAATCCAACATCTTTTTCCAAAATCTTATCAAGAAACAGTTTCTTGCTTAATTCTGAATCTCCACTCCAATAATCGGTTAAATCCACAAAAAAATCACTACTTTCTGAAACCCTTTTCATTGATGTGTTCATCTTGGAATATTCTTCCAAATATTTTGAATAAATTGCAGATAAACATTCGGGTGAAACCTTTAACCTCTCCAGATCTTCAATCTCCCAATCTTGAAAAACTAAACTTTCATCTTCTTGATTTAAACAATCACTCAATAAAAAATCAAAATCAGCATCAATATTCTCCAAATTTACAGTTTCTTGATCACTCATCGATTTCATCTCCATGTACTGAATAACAATCGGCGCGTTCTTCATAATATTCTTAACATTAACATCATCTCCCCATGGAAGATTCTCTCTTGCAACATCCACTAACCGTTTTAAAAGTTCTTTGTACCGTAACTTACAAGTCGCAACCGCCACATTTAACTGATTCGCCAAATCATCGATACTAATCTCAACCTCATTAAGCTCACAAACAAACACCATAACCGCCACAACCGCCGGCACTGGCCGCCTGCCAGTTGTCACATACCACTTAATCATACATTGCAACAAAAAAATCCCCTGTTTAACCATCCTAGAAGTTAATTCTTTCCCAATATTATCCCTACTTTTAACCCATTCTTTAAACACGCGATCAAATAACCCGACAATATCAAAATCTGGGAGCTTCAAATCAAGATGATCCACAACACGCGATACCATTCGACCCAATTCATAAATATCACACCCTATAGAATCACATACACTCGTTAATGGTAACAATTTGTTTGCTTTTCGCATAACTACGTAAATACATGCTCCAACAAGAACACTAAACCAATTTCCTGCACCGTATTCATCTTCGGTTATGGTTTTAATCATGTTATTAACCTCATCAAACCTTTGCTCTAAATCAAGCCTTGAAAGTATATCCTTTACCGTGTTTTGTGCTAAATAAAGTTTGGTTTCACGGTAAGAATAGTTGTACCCGGATCCTGATGAGCCGAATCGGACGTTTGTACCGACGGGTCCGTCGGCGTTGAAGGTTTGTTGTTCGAAGTTGTTGAAATCTTGAACGACGCCACATGAGGAGCATTCTAGGTTTCCGGTTACTGAATCGATGATTAGGGTTTTGGACTTGCAACTTTTGCAAGAATCCATGGATTCAAGACATGCGATTACCGGGGGTCGAGATTTCAAGGCCTGGGATCATTAAACCAACGATTAGGGTCTCGATTTCAAGCGATTAAATACTTCAGTTCGGTTTTCAAACCGATTTCAAACGATTAGGGTTCTAAAGTTCCAACGATTATTCAAACTTTCTAAATGAATGTCACTCTTAAATTGCATTAAGCCTTGACAAACCAATATTCCAATAATGTCCTTCCCCTAAAAAAACTCACTTTAATATAAAGAGTTTAGAGGATTTACATTAGAATCTTTAAAATTTATGACTACTTTATATTGTAGAGATATGTTGAAAGTGATTATTAGTAGAGAGATATAAAACTGATGAAACTAGTAAATATAGAGAAACATTGTTTATTAAAGTAAATTGGAGAGAGAAAAAAGTAATGATAAAGATATAAAAACTATTATTTAATTGAATAGGAGAAAGAAAAACTAGTAAAAAAAATTATTATTTAATTGAATAAAAGAGATAAAATGTAGTGATTTTTTATGAATTATAAAGATAAAGATAGAGATAAAATTAAGAATTTGTTTAAATCATAGGAGAGAACCTACAAATTATGAAACTACCTAAGTGTGTTTCTCTTCTTCTACATCTGCAAGCACAAAACCATGTAACCTATTAACTTTGTGACTGGAAGCACAATTTCATTAAAATAACAATATACTCATCAACACTTTGGTACAAAGATGAACACTTAAGGAGACAATTGTATTAAGGAATCAGGCAATTTGTAACATTTTAAATGGGACACTATGTAACAATTTAAATAGTTATTAAACAACATCCAGAGCAACATGGTAATAAGACTTTACAAACTAAAAAATCTTAATAATCTTCCTAACAATTTGAGCCAAAAACTCTTATCTGCCAATACTCATAATACCTAACCACATAATTTAATTTCAAAATCGAGAGTTGACACAAGAACATTAAGGAATTAGGCAATTTGTAACTTCAAATTAAGATTCAAACACAATAACATTTAGTTACAAGATTAGGCAATTAGCATTTACAAATCACAAATACAAAAACACATATACACAGTAAGTCAATAACATCAAAATTAGGTAATTAGCATTTGGAAGTTGGGACAAGAATCGAAGAAAACATACCAAATCAACTGCTAAATTCGAGATGAACAAGGTTAGACCTTGAAAGTATGGAACATCCGAACAGGAACAAGGTCTGATTTCGGAGGCTGGATGGTGGCAGCCGGCAGGAACGTTGGACGCCGGCGATGCCGCGGTGGTCTGATTTCGGAGGAGGAGACTGAAAGGGCTCCAAGATGTCGCTTCTGGAATTTGTAAAGGGACTCGTAAATTCGTAAAGGGGAATAAATATTGGGGTTAAAAACTTGAAACCTATAATTTCATTTAAAAAAAAAGTTTTTAAAAAAAGGTTTCGTTTTGATCAGTATTTAACTTAGATCTCTATCAGTATATGAAATCACACCTAAATATATATATGGGTTCACTCTAAATATAATCTCTATTAAGTTTTTGAAAGGCAGTCGGTGAACCTCCTACTTAGATCTGCTACTAATTGTAAGAATGGTATAAATGATTTTAAAGTTCTCATAAGAAAACTGAAGGAAGATTATCATCACACTTGATCAGGTTCTACATATGAAATCACACCTAAATATATATGGGTTCACTCCAGTATTTTGACATTAAGAAAAATATAATCTCTATTAAGTTTTTGAAAGGTGGTGGGTTCCGATGAACCCGGTACCTCTTACTTAGATCCGCCACTGATTGTAAGAAGGGTATGAATGATTTTAAAGTTCTCATAAATGACTCAAACGAACTTTGATTGAACTAATTTTAAGGTTTAGCATTTAGGGTTTAGCGATAGGCTTTAGGGTTTAGCTTTTAAAGTTCAACTTAAAGGTGTAACATTTAAAGTTTAGCTTTTAGGGTTTAAGTTTGAGGTTTTAGCTTTAGGGATAGAATTTTATCTTCTTCTTAGTTCACTTGTCTTCTTGCTCATTATTGTGTCTTAACGCAATGTTCACTTGTCTTCTTGCTCAGTACTGTGTCTTAACGCAAGAATCAAGTTTTTGTCTTTAATCTTCTTGACACGTTGGCTAACAGGATATT
>WOUH02000014.1:7420452-7432504 GCA_009936405.2 Stevia rebaudiana
ATTGATTGTATTGTGATTCCATATTACGTGAAATAGAAAGCTATTATTATATACATTAGTTTCCTGTTTCTTCAATACCATAGTGATACAATTTTTTTAAAACTTACAAAATTTTGTACAGGTGATGTCTGATCCCATGGTACAAAAAATTATAGTCAAAGTAATCTAGTACAAAAAAGATTTAGATTATTTATTGTTTTGAGAATACAGTACAAATAAATATAGTTTTTTTTTTTGCGGTTTAAAGCAAAGTTATTTTGAGAATACAATACATGTATATCTAATTGTTTTGAGAATACAAAACATGTATATCTAGTTATTTTGAAAATACAGTAAATGTATATCTAGTTGTTTTGACAAAACAATACATGTATATCCATTTGTTTTGATAATACAGTACAAGTATATCTAATTGTTTTGAGAATACAATACATGTATATCTAGTTGTTTTAGAAAAACTGCACATGTATATAATAGTTGTTTTGAGAATACAACATGTATATCTAGTTTTTATGTACTAGATTTTTTTATTATATGATATAACACATCACCATACTGGATTTGAATGAATGAGTTTCAAAGTTTCAAAGTGACAAGTTTCCAGCAGAAGGACCAGTGGTTGTGGGGGAGGAACCTAACTCCCTTTCACATGTTCTGTTTAAAGAAAGGATATTGAAAGGAAAACATTTGATCCAGATAACATAAAAGGTTAATTATTTTGCATGGAGGGCTTCCTTGAATCGGATTCCAACATTGAATGGTCTTATTTGGCGCAGTATTCTCGTTCAAGTGATATGTCGTATGTGTAATGCCCAATTCTTCTTGTGAAGAATCGGCTGATCAAGTTCTTCTTAAATGTCCCACCGTGACCTTGACATGAGAATCGGTGGTGGGTTGGTGTAATGCCCAATTCTTCGAGAATGGTCTATCCGGGAAGAATCGGCTGAGGAGGTGGAGTCATGGGTGTCCTGACATATGTGGTTTTAACTAAAATTAATTTCCTATCGGCCATTATTATAAAATTTTAGTTCGGCAAAGAATTGAACCGACTGTTCTAAAAAAAAGTAAGAATAATGAACTTATCTTGTCAAAATAAACTGTTACAAAGATCTACTAAAGTGCTTACTTTGAGTCTTGTCCGACTAACACATCTTTATTTTTTGGAGCGTTGTATGCATTCAAGTCTCTAGTGCTTTCAAGGTCACATTATTTCTAGAACCAATAGAAGACGTAGATGTTCGGTATGTATCGTAAAAATACTAAAATGATGTTTAAAAAAGTAATGCTTTTTCATAAAATGTCATAAGCACCTAATTAGAAAGGTAGACATCTGAAAATATGACTAGAACGTTAGCTTATGAAAATAATGTATTACACAACACCAAAGAAAAAAATCATCAAGAGATGTTAATTTTACATAAATCCAGTGGTTGTGATAGTTTATTGTTCTTGTGTCCAATTCAAAGAGATAATCCGGTAAGTAATTGTAGTTGAATAAGACATGATTTTTAGCACTCAAAATATATAATACACGAACAAAAGTTGGCACGTGACAAACGTAAAAGAAACATAAACACGACCAAAAATATAAATCAAAGATAATCGCGTTGAAGACTGAATATTTACAAACTTTTTTATTTTAATATTTATAAGATTAGGTCATTAAAGGATTCCCAATCTAAGTTCAACTTAAACGTAGTAATTAGGTCTTAGATTCATAAAACACAAAACCATACATAACACATAATACCTAAATTCATAAGCAGATTTCTCCAAACATTCATAATATCTGGTTTTTAATCAACATCATCCTCAACGGGGACACCATCTTCATCAACGTTGTTAACACGTTCACATTCATCAATCCATTCGCTATATCTACATGTTTTAACATTCCACCATGAGTGAGTGAAAAACAGATACAGTGTGAGCATGTGTGTGTCTGTGTGAGATATATATATATATATAGAGAGAGTGTTAAACTTACATGTCTATTGGTTCAGTCAAAGCTGCATTTAATAAGAAAAAAAACCAGTTACTAATAGATGATTGTAATAAAAAAGAAGCATGTACCGCTTTTGAGGTTTTCATTATTCTGTAACTTTTTATTTTAATTTTTTTAATGGCAAATTTTGTTTCGTTTTGTGTGAGGTTTGTACCCACAACCTTTTGGACCCTCACCCTCACTCTTTATTCTATATTTAACAGCTAAAAAAAACTTAATATAAATAAAAAAATGACTTCAGATGTATATTTGTACCAAAAAACTTAAAAAACACAGTAGTACCTGTGACAGTAGTGCTGAAGTTTTCCTGACAAATTCTGCAAGACGCCTCACCGATTAAGTTCTTCATGTCACTGAAATCAAACAAGCATCAATTATAAGTTGATTTATTCAGGTTCATATTAGAAACAATTAGTTAGTTTTGATGTTTGACAGCCAATGTTTATAACAAAATAAGATGCAAAATATTTAAGGTGGTGTACTAACAAGATTAACAAACCTTAATAAACTTAAGTGGTTTTGCTTTTTGAAAAAAAAAGGTATTTGATTATTGTACATTGCAGTCGCGATAACTACTGACAGCAAACATACTTTGCTTCTATTAATCTAATAATAATAATTTAGGGATCAAATAGTAAGTTTAAAATTATCAAAAGATGAAACAAAATGACCCAGTTAACCACTTAACCCTTTAACCTAATTTAATAGACTCACTTTTATACTAATTTGATAGACTTCTGAATTTTAACTTCTGGGAAAAGAATTCAAATTTATAAAAAAGCACTTTTTGGTAGTGTTTTACGCAATTTTATTTAATAAATAGAAAATTTAGACACTCGTACACATAATAATTAGATTATTACAACTTCAAACAACAGACACTATCATCTAGAAGCTAGAGTTTGTTTTATACACAGCTGATATCTGATTCTGATATTCAAAATCAGATGATCAGTTTGAAAACACACATCCAAACACCACATTAGTCTAGACCCTATTTATTAAATAAAACACAAAATAAACCAGATAATAAACAAATGCTTACATGCGACATTCGACACTGGTTCCATGGTTGCAAAACGGGCAACTAAATACAGTGTCGAGTTTATCCATTCGCTTCTTCGGAGGTGGCTTTGCTCTTGACTTCCTCTTTCCCATTCTGCAAATAACTTCCCTGAAACCAAAACCATTATCACCAATTAAACATTGTAGTTATTTAATAGAACTTCAGGTCATTAACTTTGTACAAACTCTTTGTACTATTAGAAGTTATAACCATCAAATAATCTACTAAATTATATCAAGTCTACCTCCGTATATATCTTTCTACATGTATATAGGATTACAGGAATAAATTTCTGGACCTAATGTTTTACCTAAATTGTAATAAACTAATAACATAATTCTTTAATTAAGTACACAAACCTAAACAACAGGGTTATATTAGATTGTAACCAATAGCTACGGGGTTGTTTTAATGATTTATTATATTGCCATCTACAGAATCATGAATACTGAACCTGAAGAGGATTTGATCGTGAAGGAAGGAGAAAAACTAGATTATTCTATCATCTATAGATATGTTGGATGAAAATTTAGCATCTTCACAGTAAATTAACAAAATTTGCAGCAAATTCGTTAGAAAGGAATTTGAAGAAACGAACTTACTAAAGCAGATTAAGGACACCGAGCGAACGTATTTTACAATCTGCAAAATCAAACAATAACAATGATTAAAGATAATTAGGAAACTATTCTATTCAAGGAATTGAATTTATCAAACGAAATCGAACGAATTATTAACCTGATCGAATCAATTCTAGTCGAGACACGGATGATTTTGCCCTAGAATTGCGAAAGTGTTAAATTTGGGGAGAACGAATATTAAATAACGCCGAGGAAGCTTATATGATTCTGAACTACCTAAATGGTACCTGTACTTTTGTAAGACATCCATATACAGTCCCTAAACAATATTGTTTTACATTACTTGTAACAAGTTTTTTTATATGATTCCTATTAATTACACGTGTAATTTTGTTTGAATCGTGTTATTTAAATTTCGTTAGGTATATGTTTTTATTAGTTTGATTTGAGATATAGATATTTTAGTTGCTTTTATTTTCATGAATAAACGTTCAATGAAAAACTTCTATCTTGTGTTGAATACAGACAACTTCAATACACATTTAATGATATGAATAATCCGATCTGAATGGGCGAATGGCTTAGACTCGCTTTTTAAAATTTAATTTTCAAGACAAATGTAGAAATATTAAGTTTTTATAAATTTGTTATTAAGTAATAGCTTGTTACATTCAACACACTTCATTACCCATTTGCTTGATAAAGCCTAATGTTCATAAAAGAGTACGTATGAACTTGACTTTTGACGATTATTCTTTTTTTTAACATGTCTAAAGACATTGTGCGATCAATCAATAGTTGGATCATGCGTCTAACTCGTAATTTTTATTATTATCAATCATACTTTTATTCTAAACTGAAAACTAGACTATATACATTTGATCATTTATAGCATGACCTAACTTACATAGTTATTGTTTCACATAATGTAGACACTAATGATATATGTGATATATCTTACGCAAAAAGCGTTCGACAAACACACCTCAACCCAAATGATGGTGTAGGATATTATAGCACAAATTTCTCTTACAAACTTTTCTTGCATTTCAAAGTCCAAATGCAATAATAGGGACTATTTATTACAGTTTTCTAAACTAATTGTCACTTTGGTAAACTATGAGAAACCTCAGGGGCACTTGCAAAGTTTACCAGGTTTCAGTGTTTCAACACAGAAGGTTTTCCCAAAACCCTTGCTAACTTACGCCGTTTCAGTACTAAAATGAACCAAGCTTCGTGACTCCATCAATGGCGTCCTTGATTCAACCTGTACCTATTCGCCTTCAGTTTTTCCCTCCAAAATCCAACCTTACAGCCAAAAGCTTCCTATTTCTACACGTAAAACCTTTCAAGCACTCTCGAATTTCCCTCACCGTACGAGCAGCTCCGACACCGCCACGGCCGCCGTTGCCGGAGACACAGCAATACATTCTCGATATTCTCGACGGAGAAGACGTTAAGTCTATACCGTGTGTGAGAACTTATGAGAATGACCTAGGTCGGTTGTCTGTTGTCGGAGATGTTGAATTGGAGCAGGCTTTAACGGCGGCCGCCGCTGACGGTGGCGAAGCGGCGGATGAACACATTGCTCATGGTTTAGATGTTATGGTGGCGGAGACGGTGTTTCCTGGTCATGCTGATGAACACAGCACCATCTCCACCAGACTGGTCAGTTTGTTACACTCAGTATGCAGATTTGTTGTTTATCACTCCAACTATTAAATTGTTATGATTTCATTTGAAATTAGTAATTTCTCATTATTTGCTTTTGTATCAGAAGATTATGCATGTCAATTATGTGAATTCTCCGTTTGATTTGCATTTTTGGGTGGTATCATACTTGTGTTCTTGGTAAAATACCAAGTTTTACCCTAAACTGAATCCAATGAATATTGCTTTTTGGTTTTTGAGATCAATATGTCTAATCGTATAAATTGTTCTAAACTCTGAGTTTTACGATCATTTCATGAGCTAGTAAGCTGAAACAAGTTCATACATATGTATCTTGTTATTATCACCTGCATCAAATTGTTATTGGTAAAAGAAAAAGGGCAAACCATCCATTTTCTTGATAAAAGAACATTTTTCTCAAACATTGATATGAATCTGATTAATGTTATGTCTTGGATTTTGAAATCAGAAAGTCCAAATGTATAATTTGTTCTAAAAGCTGAGTATTAATATCAGTTAATACATGAGTTGGTAAGTTGAAACAAGTTCATACATATATATCTGGCATCTTGGTATCATCACCTCTCTCTATTTGTTATTAATTGGTAATATATTTAGTAGTTATATAAAAATGTGTCTAAATTGCTTGACCTAATTGACAGTTTTTGCCATCTAGAAAAGTCAAAGAGAGAGCAAAAAGACTCAAAAACTATTTAACCAAAGAGGTTCTTTCAAGCACATCGCCTACAAATATTCTTGCAATGACATTTCGCCAAGTGACTTTAAGAAAACTTTGGAATTTTGAACTTCTTTTATTTAAACCCGGAACAACAAGAGACATGAAAGATCTTGCAAACACAAGAGAGGTTAGTTACAAAGCTAATTACTAAAGGGTAAAATGGTAATTTGAGATCACAGCCTTACAGTTAATTATGTAACTAAAGTTTTCTCATTTGCAGGTTCCTGCTTCTTTCACCTTGAGTTCTTCAGATGAAACAACTATATCCAACCTTGCAGAAGTGATTTCTATTTCTGCTCTTGAAAGCACCAAAAAAGACTTTCTTGATAATTCATTAGGCGTATCATCATATAATATTTTCCGTTTGTTTAAAAAATCTGAAAAGTTTGTAGCAAAAGACTCGTCTATCATATTATACAAAGTACTTGAAGATGAAGTGGTTGAAAATGCTAAAAGTCTTTTGGAAAAGTTTAATTCCATGAGGGGTAGTTATAAACCTCAAGAAACTTCATTGAAGTTTAACTGGTGGCCATTATCGGTAATTTCTAAACTAGAAAAAATTGGCGGTTATGAATTCGGTTCATGGGTGGCTGAATATGTTCCGGCTTATAAACTGCAAATTGATAGTGAGAAATTAAGAGATTTAAAGTTTGAAGGGTGGAAAGAATCTGCAAAAAATAGGTGGGAAGTTCTTCTTACCCACTCGCAAATGGTATTCCAGTTTCTTCTTAGATTTTTAAATTAAAATGAGTTAATTACACAAATGGTCCATGTGGTGTGGGCAAAGTAATAGTTTCGGGTACTAAGGTTTAAAAGTAACAAGCTTGATGTTTGCTTTTTCAAATTAGTTTGGAATTAAGTCTAACTTCTGTTGACTTTTCTGTTAAATTAAGGTGTGATGACCAAAATGCCCTTTAGCTTTTCACCTGTTGACTATTAAAAAGGGCAAAGGGTATTCTGGTCATTTCACTCTAATTTAACGGAAGTTTGTTTCAATACCCATTACCCAATCAGGTTACAAAACTGAAAGCACAAACCCATAATTGTTACTTTTTTTTTGCTTAGTACCTAAATCTGTAACTTTACCGAAACCATAGGGACCATCTATGTAATTATATAGTTGTACCATTTGAAAAAGTGTGTTTTACAACATGTACATTGGATGCTTGTTACTGTAATCACTCTTTTTTCATACGGGTACCAATGTACCATTATTTATTGCAAAATGGAAAACTTTTTATTTTTTTGTGGTCATGATTTTCATATTAATTATGTTTTCAGGTATGTCTGGCTAACATTATGGATATGTATTATGAGGATTTATTCACACTTCCAAATAAAAATTTGCCATACAATGCAGCTGCCAATAATACTAACATGCACATAAAAAAGGTATTAAAATTCTTTTTTAGCTTTATTGACATGTCAGTTTGCAGTTTTTATATTTCTAATTTGATCAGTACAATCTCATATTATTTTGCATCTAACCTGATTGTTAAAAACATTGTGTCACTAGTGAATCTTGTATAATTTTGTTATTTATATGGAGATGTGCTTTGAAGTTTGAAAAGTTTTGGTATAATTCATATTGGTTCTTTACATATGAATCGGTTGGGTTGGATTATGTTTTATCACCCACGGGTCAAATAAAAAATTCAGTTAAAATGAAAACGAGTCAAATAGGTAAGCCTGTACAGTTCAAAAGTTCATTTTCAAACTCTATTAATATATACAATCAAAAAGGTTAATATATACAATCAAATTGTATTTGTAATAAGGTTTTCTAATTAACACACTAATTATAAACTGTGTATGTTATGACAAAAAGTGTTTGTTTCTTAACTATTTTTTTGCATTATTGGATTTTGTCTGATCATATCTTGTATCATACTCCTTTATTCATAATTTCATTTTCTCTTTAAACTTACTTGTGATCCTTTAAGCTGATGTTGTTTGTCGCATATTTCTTGCAGAAAAGTAATTCTTTGCTTAAAATGATATCAACTATTATCATAAGCGGATGCTTCGTTGCTACCATTGGTGCAATGGGTCGAACTTATTTGCCCTGTTTCAAACACAAGCAAAAGCCTCAATCATCACATACTGAATCAATCCGTCTTTGGTCCATTGATTCAACCATGGTATCATTCATACATACATACATACATACATACACACGAACACGCACACAAACTCCTAAATATCTTCAGAACTGTCAAACACACGTATTTTTTATGTTTTCTTTAGAAAATAATTAAAATGCAATATTTATTCGTTTATCATGAATTTCAAAATCAAAATAATGAAAAAGAAATTCTTTGTTTTTATGTATTCTACACGTGTAAGCAAACAAATAAATTAAATATATATATATATATGAAAATTTTATTTTGATATTTTTATAAACTTAAACAACTGTATATATATAAATAAAGTACAAAGTTTAGTTCTAAAGATATTTATGAGTTCTGAATTGATCCTAACATCATAGATACGTATGAATTATGTTTTATTTGTATATTTTTGTTAATAGTTGGAAGACGTTTGTATTTCAATTGTTAAAAAAGTTCAATCGGTTTACGGTTGGAGTGGAGAAATAAGAAAAGAAAGTGGTGGTGGTGTATCAACCGGTCAACTCCCTGACTACATGAGAAGATTAGTTCAAGTTGATGATGTCATCACACACACACCAACTCCAATTGATGAAACTGATCAACCGTTATTAGCAGCATCTGGCCATAAAATTGCTAGTTATCAGGTTTTATTTTTTTGCCCATGTTATGCTTTATTTCAACAGGTTTATTAATTTTTATAATTTTTACTCATTTTATTTGAATTTCAGATTGTAATATCGTCTGATGGGAGAATTGTTGGATTCCAACCCATGAGTCTTCTTGCGGTAAATAATTGGGCATCGAACCCCTTGACTGAAGAGTTATATGGAAGGAAAAAACTCTCACCTGGTAAGCATGGTCAAACGGGTTGGACGGGTTGAAACGGTTTTGGGTCAAATTTGGTATTTTTAGTGCGGGTCAAAATGGGTTTGAATTAAATTTAAATAAGTAATCATCTTATTGTAATGAGTAGCTTCGGTTGCCACATGTCGGTTTATGGTGAACTCTAGATTTTTGTTTCTCGTCTCTCTCCTATTAGATAATAATCTTTCTAAATAATTAAATATCTAAATTATAAATCTTCTTACTCTACTATTTTTTTTAAAACTTACTAAATCATAAGAAGATTTCAATATTTTATTTTAAAGTATAATTTTTAAATCTTCATTATTTGTTATTTATAATTCTTAAATCTTTACTATTTTTTATTTCATCGATTGCTGATGACGTCTAACGTACAAATCTTCATAGAAAGTGCATGTTAAATAATGATAAAAAAACTTTATAAACTTTTTTAAGGGGTTTTATGCATTTGTTCCACTAAAGAGAAATTGTCACCCAAATCAACCCGTTTAGCTACAAACGGGTCAAATTTACCACCTTTATCATGTATACGTCTTAAAGTAATCTTATTTTGCAAAGCACATGAAATCTTTATCTTTTATTTTTCATTTTTTTAACAGGATTCTTTGAACCGTCGTTGAAAATCAAACCGCCAACAGAAGTGGTTGTGTTGGAGCTGGTGATGTCGGAAATTAATGGCTCACAATTTGTGTTGGTGAGACCAGTTAACCTGGTGCAAAGTTAACTTAGTATACTTATGGAGCTAATTGACTACATAAACAACATGATTACATTTTTCTTTGATTTACTTGTGAATTTAGATGTATATCGAGATCAAAATGTTCATGTTTTTCATGGTTTTGCCTTCAGTTTTGACTATTTTAATAATGTTAGTTCTCATTAATGGCATTTGTCAAAGAAGGTTTGAGCCGTACATAAACCATTACTCATGATCATTTGTTTCTTTTACATCTGGTTATCATGTTTTATTAATATCCATCGTTGGAAATGGTTACACCTTTCCTCTTAGTTGTGGTGTTTTCAGTTATTTCTCTCTCGAAACTTGTTTGATAATAGCTGAATCGTATAGTTTCAATGGTGGTGTGTAGGGGTTTTCAAGAACTAAATTAAATGGTTTGATAAAAATTATGAGTTAAATGAATAACTAGATTTTCTTAAAACTGTAAATCTAACTGGCTTTGTTGGGTGGGTGGTTTGGTTCAATAAGTTTCAGTGGTATGAAAGGTTTTGGTTATACTGGTTTAAATTGATTTTTATATTTCAAAATCATTAGGTTGTATTAAAAGCTTATTTTTATTACTCACAAGTTACGCGTATATCAGCTAATTAAAAGCTTATTTTTATTACTCACAAGTTACGCGTATATCAGCTAACTTTCGTTTTGTATGGTAGGTCGTGCGAGCGACGCGTTTAACCAAATTTATTAGTTTTTTTATTAATTGTGATTTTTTTTTTAACTTGAATGTACAAGATTTTTTTTTTTTAAGAAAGTGGATACCCATTGCTCGGATGTCTAGATCCGCCACTAGCTGTAACTATGTAAGAACTAACTGAGTTACTATTGAGGCATTGACCACCCAGTTGTTTTTGACAACCTAGTTGTAGCTCGCAGTTCAAGTTGCCACTAATAACCAAGTAACCTTAATCTGTTCCTACTAAATGCCATTTTCATGCAACTCTTTATCAGTCATGCAAGTAGAAAGCAACCCACAATGGTGTTGTCTTTTGCACTCCACGAAGAAAAAGTGTCCATCAGAACTTAATCTAGTGTCTTCTCCACCAAAACCTTAAACACCCATCATAGCTTCTAAGTGCTAGAAATCACAATAGTTTTGAACAAGCATGTAGTTCATACCTTTCAACTAATATCAAACTATATTATGATTTTATTATATTTTAGCTCAACTTTAATTCACTAAGAATATGACTTTCACACCTTTCAACTTATATCATTCTCTTTTGAGTTTTCATACAATTCAGTTCAGCTTTAAATTTACAAATAATATGACTTGATGGGAGGACGATCCATTGGGACACTTTTCGGTCACAAGTGTCAAAATATCATGCCAAAAGGCTACGTCTCAACCAAGTGGCTACATCTTCCTGTGAAATAAAATAACTGGGTTTCAAAGAAAGTTAATATTTTCAAATTGGAGACCAGAAATGGACAAAATTCCCACCACGCTCGCGGTGATGGCATGGAGTGCTCGATAATCCACACAAAATCTCGAAGTATGTCCCCTTTTTTTCACCAGGAACACTGAAGATGCATAAGAACTCACACTTGCCCTGACAATACCACTTAACAATATCTGCTTAACCTGTTTTTCTATAACGTGTATGCTAATCCCTTGATTTGCAAATTATGTGGTGAGCAGGAGGAGATTGTGGAGCATATGTTCACCTCATGCCCAATCTCAATCCACATATGGAACCAGGTTAGTCTTTGGTGCAAAATTCAACTAATATATACTTTGTTTTTTGAGATTTAATGGAGGTCCACAAGTCCATCTGAAAGAAGAAACAGAAGGCGGTCCAAGTTCGGTCTGGTGTATGTATAATGAAGCTTTTTTTCTCCAAATTTAAGTTTCAAAAGGGAAGATCATGGAGGATATTAAAGCCTTAGGTTTTTTGAAAAAATTTTTAAAATAGTAGTTTGTATGTTTTAAGGTGGTAATGGTTTTTTTTTTTGAAAAAAGTGGAAAGTAGTCAAACCACTATTCTCAATAACGGTTTCTATACAAAAAAAAGTTGTGCTTTTTACGTTAGTGAAGAAACCACAATTGCAAATAACGGTTTGTTTTATAAACCTTTTAACGTCCGTTAACCCAATTTTTCACTTTTCACCCCTACTTAATATACTTTTGACATTTATTTTAAAAGGTTTTGTTAGAATTACTTTTGACATTTTTTTTTTGTTAGAATTCTAACAAAACCTTTTAAAATAAATGTCAAAAGTATATTAAGTAGGGGTGAAAAGTGAAAAATTGGGTTAACAGACGTTAAAAGGTT
>WOUH02000014.1:7454122-7469227 GCA_009936405.2 Stevia rebaudiana
ACATCTACGTGTTTTAAGAATACAGTACATGTATATCTAGTTGTTCTGAAAATACAGTACTGTGTATATTTAGTTGTATTGAGAATACAGTACATGTATATCATGTTTTTTGATAATACAGTACATGTATATCTTGTTTTTTTATAATACAGTACATTATGTATAGTTTTTTGTACTATATTTTTTGTACTAGATTCTTTTGTAGTATATCACCGTACTATATTTTTTTAAGTTTAAAAAAAGTATATCACAATGGTACTCAAATTAAAGAGAATAAAACGCTTGTTTTTATGGTGAAATTTTTATAAAAAAATAATGTCGTATGAAAAAGTTATTAATATTTAAAGGAGGTGGTGGAAGAGTTTAAAAAAGTTAACAAATAGGTTTTTAGATGAATGTTCTTTCCTTTGTTTTTTAAATTAAACAAATGAATGGCTAAGATTTGCTTATATTGTTTTTAGCTCTCCCTATTTGATTCTTTCTCAATATATATTATACGTTACTCTTTTATCCGAACTTGAGACTGATGATAATACATTAAAAAGTTTATAATTGAGATAGTAAAAAGAAATCATGTATTCACGCGTAGTTTCGTATGTAGATAAATAATTAAGTTTATTTTAATTTCTAACTTTTTTGATGCCAACTATCTAGTAATATATGTAATTATGTGAACTGTTTTAAGAATACAGGGGTCCTTAAGTTTTTAGAGCGACTAATCCTTTACCTATAAAAACATATGTATCATAAATTATAAACTTTAGAAAAAAAAATACTTAAAAAAATATAAAAATGTGGTTCAACACCAGTACCCGGCCGGTTCGGTGATTCAGCTGGTTAGATTAGGACCGTCCAAAAAACTCGAAGTTTGCTCGAAAAATGCTCGAATAAAGCTCGGCTCGAAAAAAGTTCGTTTGTAAAGTCGAGTCCAAGAGCAAGGTTGGCTCATCTCGTAGCTCGGCTTGTTGGCTCAGCTCGTTTAAATTAATATAAATTATAAGTTTTATATATAGCATGAGATTAAATGTTTATTAAGAATAAGTTTTAGACCCCTTTATATAGTGTAGCTCAATTTAAAGCAGATTAATGTATAAAACTCAACAAAAGTGTCAACATAATAATCTTTTCACCTTAATCTAATTTTGTTCCCCTAAACAAGCCAGAAATCCGAGCCGAGTCCGAGCTAGCCCTGGCTCAGTTCGGTTCGGCTAATGATCAACCCTTGGTTAGACCAATAATCGATTAATCGGTAGTTCCATATTAAATAAAGGTAATTTGATAGTACTCAACTGTATTGGGTATGTAGCTGATTCTAGGTCTGGTTGAGAAGATTGATTACGGTTAATGATGATCTAAAATTCTAAATTTCTAAATCTTTTTGACAATTAAAGAAGATCAAATGGTTGTTTGTTCAGATGATGTTCTTGCAAAAGTAACGACAGAAAAAAAAGAGGCACTTATTAAGGCATGGGAAGAGAGCGAGAAGTGTAAAGCTGAGAACAAGTAAGAATACCGTTAGATCCACATGAACCGAAAATTAATTAATTTGAGTGTTCCAATTAAGTTACTGAATATATGTTATAAAACGTATGTCAAATGATTAAACAGAGCTCAACAGAAGCTATCTTCCATTAAAGCATGGGAAAACTCCAAGAAAGCCGAACTAGAAGCCGAGTTGAAAAAGATCGTGGTAAGATATTTGAACCCAACAAGTGACTTAGAGCGGAAGAAAATAAAAAGTGAATATAATCTTTTAGAAAAATCAACATATTAATTTTATCATGTGTTTCTATATATATAAGAAAAAAACTAAATATGATTGATAGAGTTAAATTATAGTAAACTTAAATTGACCATCATAATTATGATCTATATATAATAACTTACATAATTTTTTATATTTTTATTATATTGAGATTGATAAGATAAACGACTAATAAACTACGCTAGCTGTTACCCCTTTCTGGATAGAAAAAATAAGTTTTATGAAAATTACACTCATAGATCTAGGGGTCATAAAACTCATGACTCATAACATTGTTGTGCATGACCAGTTGTACTCGACTCAGTAGCTCTACCGCTTTAGACGAAAGAAAACCAAAAGTATCAAATGCAAATAGTATAAACACGTGTTAGTTGTCAATACAAATTTCTAATTATAAATAAATACACAATTATGTAGTGTTTAACATGGTCTTTTTTTTTCTTACCTCATTTGCATCTTTCTTGATGCTAGTACGAGATCCCATGCTGGTTCTAGTACGAGATCACTGGCTTAGAGCATTCACATTTGGTTCTTTAAAAAAAATATGAGTATATTCTCTATATTATAGAGATTTATTGAAAGTGGTTGACTGGTTGTGAGTGGAGGGATATAGAGAAAGTGGTAGATTCTCTATGTATAAAGAATTGGAGAGAAAAAATGGAGTGATTTTGTAAATTAAATTGGAGAGAGAAAATGTAATGATGTTATTTTAATAGTTTTTTAAAATGGTTGTGAGTGAATGAGAGAGAAAGAAATAACGATAAAGATATGAAAAAGTATTATTTAATTGGAAAAATTACAAATAGGGATGGAGAACCTAATGTGAATGCTCTTAGACAACTCAAGTTTTAAAGTGTTCCAAGTAAATAAATAAGCTTTCATTTTTATTTAAAATATGAGTTTTAGCATACTTTTTTTTTATCATTTTTATTTTTGTTCTGATTATATTTTTTTTTCTTTTTTTTTATGCCAGTATAAGGTAGTGACGTGAAGTTTAGTTTTTTTTTTCAACTTTTTAATACAATTAACATTGTTTTTATTTTTTAATATAATTACGTATATTAGAAATTTAAACACACAACTTATGTTCTATTACTTTTTCTTGAAATAAACAAAATCCGATGGTGGCCCGATTTAAAGATTTAGACACTCAATTTGGTCAAAATATACATGACTGACCTAACAGGAAAACTTTTGAAATCTGATTACTACTTTGTAACATTTTCTCTTAAACCATCGGGGTCTAAATGTGGCAAATAATAAAAAATACATGTTTTTTATTAAAAAAAACATCTATACAAAAAAGTAACATTTTTTAAAATCGTTTTTATAAAAATTAAGAAATAGTTGTTTAGAAAAGTATAATTTTTATTAGAACAATTTTTTAAAAGAGTTCTTGTGATAATATATAATGAGTAAACTTCTCTTTTGCTCCCTGTGGTTTACTCATTGTAACTATTTTCATCTATTAGTTTAAAAATTGCAATTTTGCTCCCTGACTTATGAATTTTGTCTCCATTAACTCCAACTCACTAACGCTCGTTAATTTATTCTGTTAAATGCAAGGGTATATCGGTCAATTTACTTATGAGGGCTAATAATGTAGTTTTGTTGATTTTATAAAAGACCATAAAATCAAAGGACTTATAATGCAACTTTCTCAAATTAAATATACCTATCTAATTCCACCCCCCACCCAACCCGAGCAGACTTCACCTCCGACGTTAACCACCCACCTCCGACGCCAACCACCACCTCCGACGTCTTCTCCGACGTCTTCTCCGGCGTCAATTACCACTTGTCCGACGTCAACATACAACACATCATCATCACCAACTATCTAACATTCATCTATCTAAGCATGGTTGAACTGTTGGTCGGAACCACACCCCCAATCAACAACACAACCGACAGAACCTTATGCCACTCCCACACCAGGCAGCGACTGAAACCCTAGATCGCCACTCAAAACCACCATTGTTCGCCACTAGCGACGATCGCTATTTGCAGGTCTTGAGATTTAGCCAGGGTTACAAATCGCCACCGCCCTTCTGAAATTGAAGGTCTGGACTATTGATTTTGGTTTATTGGGGTCGATTTCTGCTCGATTGAGGGCGGTCGACTTAGGGGTTTCGATTTTGCTGGGCAGAGGCTTACAATGTTGCGGTGGCCGGTTTGCGTGTTCGGGAGAGAGAATCAGAAGAGGAGTGGTAGATGACAGTGGTGGTGGTGTCGGATCGTGGTGAAAATGAAGCTGACAATGGTGGTGTGGGTGGCTGTGGAGGTGCGCACCAGCGATGGTGTAAGAGCTGACGGGGTTGTGGTCGCCGGTGGGCTGTAGTCACCGGCTGGTGTGGTCGACATAGGGTATGGTTGTGGTTAAAAACTTAAAATTTTGATTCACCTGAATAATTAACTTCTGTTTTATTTAAAATAAGGTTAAATCAAATTACATAAATAGTCCCTTTTCCAACTTGATTATATTACATTATTAGTCCTCATAAGTAAATGACCAATGTAATCTTTCATTTAACAGAATAAATTAACGGGTGTTAGTGAGTTGGAGCTAACGGAGACAGAATGCATAAGTCAGGGGAGCAAAATTGCAATTTTTAAACTAATGAATGAAAAGAGTTACAATGAGCAAACCACATGGAGCAAAAAAGAAGTTTGCCATTAATTGGATAAGTTGGGAAAAAATGGTTGCTCCAAAGAAGATGGGGGGATGTGGCATAGGGTCATTAAAAATCGCAAATCAAGCGTTATTAACAAAATGGTGGTTTCGACTTAAGGAGGAATCAGAAAAACTTTGGGCTAGAGTAATATCAGCCATTCACTCAAACAAAAAAAATGTAGCAACTTTCCCATTGAAAAAATGTATGACGGGTCCATGGAAAAATATTATGAAGATAAAGGAAGATATCGGGCAGGTAGGTATTGATTTGGATTGGTATATCAAAGGTTCCATTGGTGATGGGTCAAAGATATGTTTATGATTAGACAACTGGTCAGGCCATGGGATTTTAAAAAATGTTTTCCCCGATTTGTTCAAATTGGAAATCAACAAAAAATGTGTGGTGAAAGATAGGATATCCAATTCGCCCGGTAGAGTATCTTGGTACTGGAAAACGATCCCACTTGCGGCCCATGAATTAATGCAACTGGATTTGTTAGAATCATGGGTCTCTTCTTTTAAATTATCTAGCGGGAAAGATCAGTGGTGGTGGGGGGATGCGGTCTCTAGTCAATTCACAGTGGCAGCGGCTAGAAAGGAGATCGAGACAAGGTATGTAATTGCTGACTAGTTCATATTCCCTTGGAATAATTGGGTTCCACTAAAGGTAAAGGTTTTCATTTGGAGAGCAATTCAAGAACGGATCCCCACAAAAGTTGCTCTCGTCCATCGTGGTATCCCGATGGATAAGGAGTGCTATAGATGTGATTTTGTGCTCGAATCAGCAGAACATTTACTGATGGGCTGCCCTTTTGCTACAGAGGTATGGGATAAAGTGGTGGGGTGGTGCAAAGGTTGTACGGGAGATCGATAAAGGAGCTAATTTATGAAGTTGAGCATTGGCCGGGAGAGATGGGATATAAAAAGTTGATAATGGCTATTTTCTTCTCTACGATGTGGTGTATATGAAATGCTAGAAATGCTCGTACGTTCAAAGGGCCCTTATTAACATCCATGGAGGTTCTAGATTACATAAAATCGATAGCTTTTTTTATGGGTAAAACATAGGGGAAAGTCTAAAAAATTAGAATGGTTAAATTTGTGTAATTTTACTTTTTAACTCTTGTATCTCTAGCATCTTGCTAGTTTGTTTTAGTTTTATATATTCTTTGGCTGTTCAAAAAAAAAAAAATGATCAAACAACCTTCATAACTTCGTTGATAATCTACAGTTAGGCTTGCTAGATCGAAAATCTATAGTTGCATTTAAAAAAAAAATATACTTAAAACTTTCTTTCTTTTCACAAAACTTAAAAACTTATCAAACATCTCCCCTTTAGAAGAATTGTAAAATAATTTCTTTATATAAATCAACCAAATACCTCAAGGCTTTCTCATTTTTTTTTTTTTTGCTAATTATTAAGTATTTTAACTTATTTTAAACTAATTAAATAGATTATTTACTCAAAATATGTAAACCATTTTTTAAAAACTTGTGAAAATTTAACAGCATAAATATGATTTTTCAAGATTTTTGTATATTTTTAAATATTTTTTTTGGAACTTTTAGTAAAAAATGAATTAAAATAAGTTAGGATGATTAATCAAAATTTAAATGAGACGTAAGGGATAAGTCTTGAACTTATGATCTCTTAGTGTTGAATAAAATATGTTAACCACCACTCTATATGATAGTTTGTTGAATGTAACTAGAAAGAAATTATTATAATGAGATTTTTTTTAAAAATTTTGGACCACTCAAAATATTGGGCCTGAAGCAATGGCCTACTTCGCCCCATCCTTAGGCCGGGCCCTGCATACGTGGGTCAATTCGTATATGACTATCATTCACACATGTGCGGTCAAAAACACAAATCGATCATATTGATTTCTAGAAGATATCGATCGATCTGTTAGGTTTAAATATATTATCAGATCTATAAATATAGCCCAGCTTTCTTGTGTTGATGCACCAAACTTCTCTAGAAAAAGCGGGGTTAAAATGGGACAGCTAGCAAAGAGTTCGGTTCCCACCTCATCACAATAAATGCTGATCAATGTCTCAAATATATATAAGACAATATATAATACAAATCCTAACAAAATGTTAATATAGAGTACCATTTAATTCAAAATTTCACTTGGACTTTATTTTTCCTTTCTTATCTTTTTTCCTATTAACGCATTGCTACTAAATGTCAGGATCTTATATTTGCTTGTTTGTTGTTGCTGATCGAGTAACGAAATCAAACTAGCAGCACCTCAAGTATATATAAACATTATCATTTCAGTCATAAACACAATGAACACAAATCTGTTTTTCAAATATTACTTTAGTAGGTTAGAATCCACTTATTACACAAGCTGAAAAAATATAATGTTAAGTACTTAAAAATAAATAAATTATACTCTTAAAAAACATGTGTGGTTGAATAAACATGTGTATTACACAAGTTGAATAAAATATAATATAATTTATTAACACATACATAGGTCAGGATCGTTATGAGTCAAATCTGATCAATAAGATGTGATTTCAACCAATTACTAGGCGGAAACACGTAATCGATTCAAGCTAAGATATTGATCTAATTCAAAAAACAAAATAATCACAGTTGTAATTAATATTCAAGACATAATTAATATAACAGTTAACGAACAGATGAAATAAATATTCAAATTAGTTTCCAATTAGATCTGATCTTAAATTATCACAATTAATAAACAGGTGAAATGAATATTCAAAGCAGTTAATCAACAACTGACCCAAATGATCTCCTTCCAATCTCTCACTTCATTCCTTTAAAGAAAAGAAAGTTAATCTTACATGAGGAAGATGAGGAAGAATAACCATTTTTTACAACAACTTCTCCAGTAGTCCAAGAATCATACTCTCCACAAATACCTCTCTGGATGTTGATACACTTGCATTACATCACTTATCAGAAATAGAAAGTGAGATAAAAATGCTTGAAGACCTACATGCAACTGGCCTCTTTGTAAAAGACCTCCTAAAAGCTTATTAATAAAACCTTAAAGCCTATGATGATGCTCAAGAAAAAGTCTATCAGGAGGAGAGGGAAGCATTAATAAAAGTGCTCCTGGAAAAGGGAAAGTACAAAGTTGAAACCTTTGCAAATTGGGATCCCACCGGTCTTAGAAAAGAAGCATATAAGGTGTTGAAAAGAACAAAAGAGCCTGAAAGGAAAAAAAGATTGATGTTGAACAAAGGAAAAGAGAAAAAGAGATCTTGATTAAGAGTAATTGGAATTTAAAGGGTGTTATTAGGAGGTAGAATGACATGACTCTTTATGTATTCTAAAAGAGTGCACAAGAGACTAACACCCAAATGATCACTAGTCAACAGTCCAAAAGCATAAAATCAACTAAAGATCAATAAACCATCCTTATAGATCAAATGACAGGAAATGTGTCATATGATCTGTTTAGCCATCTGCAAGACAACATCATCAAAAGATTTATATATTTGGATCATGTTGAAAAAAAATTAAACAAGATTTGTTATATGGCTATGGACCTGACTCGTATGCTTTGGCAAAAACCTCAATAAATACATCAACCGGTAGGTCAACAGGAAATCTTACACTTACCACAAGGTCTCTCCCACCTCCTCCGAGAAGTTCCATAGTCCAATTACTAAATTGCCCTCTAACCCTCATTAAAAGTTTATCATGTCCTCCTCAAGATCAAATATAAAAAATATGGTACTTTGTGAGAAGAAGAAATGAAATAATAATAGAGATGAGCACTGGATCTAGGGTTTCTTACATAGAGTGGTGTTTCATCATGGGATTACTAAACATAGACTTAAGGCAGCTTATTTATATTAATTTGGGAGATGCAACTGTTGATTCAATACTGAGAGGTCAAATTTCAAGCAAGTTAAGTTTGAGATAATAAAGTTTTTGTTTCATCAGTTCAAAGGGGGGTTGTTGGATTTACAAGAACTGATAAAGCCAAAACAACCGATAAACAACAACCGCTCCTTCTCAACAACTAATGGATTCTCAAAGAGCAACAGAAGATCTAAAGACTGATGAGGAACAGCTGAAGATAACAACAGATGATTCAACTACTATAGAATAAAGACTAAGAATCAACTGTTGAAGAACAACTGATGTGTTATCAGTTGTTGTAGTAGTTATGGCATTTATCAGTAGTTAGTTCATTCGCATCAGTTGTATGAATATGTAATCAGTTGTTATGTATTAAGGTTGTTCAATGTTGCTTCATGAGGTAACATCATGGGTGACGTTGATCTCCTTATAAATAGGAGTTGCTTGTATCGAGCAATTACTGATGATATTTTGTGAATAATTCTTTGAGTGTTTAGCAATCGAGAGGGAGTGACTTGTAATCATTTGTGATCATTATTATATGAAATATTTGTTTTATTTCTTTGTTTTAAAATGAATCAAACATGAATTAGTTTAAATCATTTCAATCGTGATAATCTGATCCTAACAAACAGTTTGCAACTAAGATTGATGTAAAGTCATTTTTAAGGTGGCATGCCGTTGAGACTTGAGAGTAGAATGCAATTAAAGATAATAAAATATGATTAAAAAAGATTTAGGGTTGTATGTGAAGGTTACACATATGGAGTTGACCAAAACCATGTTAAAAGGGAAAAAAAATTAAAAAATGAAGTTGATGTTTCAAAGGATAATATTAATGGAAGCTAGAACATTCATGTGAAAACTACAAAACCAGTGGGATTAGAAATAAAAAGTAAAAGAGACGGGTAGATGAAAAATTTGTTACAATATTTATGTTCTTGGATGTTGTTGCAACAATTTGTCAATAGAGGAAGGTTCTTTGGTGAACCATAAAAAGAGAGGGAACTGGGAACACTTGTGCATCGTTCATATTTACTACAAAAAAATAATCTAGCACAAAAAAAATATAATCCAGTACAAAAAAAATAATCCAGTACGAATTTTTTTTTAATCCAGTACAAAAAAAAAAATTAATCCAGTACAAAAAAAAATAATCCAGTACAAAAAAAATAATCAAGTATAAAAATTATAATCCAGCCCAAAATAAATCAACGGCTCACAAGTGTTCCACAATTCCCTCTTTTTTTATGGTTCCCCAATGAACCTTTCTTTAAGTAATTTTTTTAAATCAAATACTGAATTGATAACGCTTTAGACTAAAGATGATTATGTATGTGATTTAAAAAAAAAAAAGGAGATAGTGATGGCTAGAAACTTAATTACAATTTCAAAGACCGGTCATGTAGTAATCACATGTCGAGTTTATTTGCTAGCTTGTTTCATATCGTGTTACATTAATTGGCGAAGAAGCATACCGATATGCTACTTACATATACGATATTTATTTACAAAAATTAACATTCACATATATCGTTTTCCGGTTGCGTTCATCTTTAAAATGATAATCAATTTATATAACATGGTTACAGTCAATAGCTCAAATTAAGCGAGATGATTTTTACATTACTAATTAATATCAATTTTCACACTTCTCACGAGTAAATACAACTCATACAATACACTATTAAAATGATAAGCTGGTATCGTGATTAACAAGATCCGTCAGTAAACGTCAACATGTTAGGATTGTTATTTTTTAGCGATGCACCAAAATTCTAACATATAATTGAAAAAATAAAACTAACATATGTCAGTGACCCGTCAATAATTACAACTAATATATGATGGACTTCAGAATTCATGAACGAACGAATTCGAAGAAGACGGTACTTCAAACACATGTTGATCTCACACTTTTCATCTTGTTAAATTAGTATAAATCATTTTTGTTCAATGTATCTTTCATATCGTTATTAATACACTAATTATTTGTTTAATGTTCGTAACTTGGAGCATTGAAAGAAAAAATATAACGGTGGAGGCACACATGACACATCAACGCTAATGTGATGATTTTTTTTTTCCTTTAGAAATATCCACTTTAACCTCCTGCAGTTAGTTTCTTTTTCTTTTTTTTATAAGTAAATCGGCTAATTAAAATACATTGTCATTCGACAGGACGCATACAATGATACAAATTCGATTTACTTTACGTTTTAACCCTGCCGCAGTGCACGCCATGTAAAACTACTAGTTTTATAGTGGAGTTATTTTGTTTGTCGATTTTTTTTCTTTTATTTTTAATAAATATTTTCATTTTATTAAATAAAATTAATTACTAACGAAATGATTGATTACACCCGGCCCCCTTTTACCAACAGATTTACAACGGGTATTTCACAAATAAAAATTTTCTTTTTTTAGGTTACATGTTATGTTGGTTGGTGATAGACACATAATAAATTTGATGGTAAAACAAACCTATAATATATGGAAATTATTATAAACTTATACTAGTACCAGAACGTGAAATATATATATATTCAACAGTGATCGGTCAAACCAACCTCACTTGAAAGACTATATTAAGCATACACGCCATGTTAACAATCTTTCTATCATTGTTCTTTATAGTAGTTGATGATCATATCTACTCTCCTTGAACCAACTTCCAAAATGTCAATTTCCCATTTCATTTCTCCTCTAAAGATCACATTGTTCTTACTCAATGTTCATCTAATCTTCATCTCTCATGCTCACAAACACTTTTCAGACAAAAACACCCCACAAAACCCAAAGGTTTCTGCTGTTTTGGTGTTTGGAGATTCTACTTCTGATCCTGGAAACAATAATTTCATTTTGACCCCATTTAAGGGCAATTTCCCACCTTATGGGAGAGATTATCCAAACCAAAAACCCACCGGAAGGTTTACAAATGGACTTCTAGCTAGTGATTTTATAGGTAATTAAGTTGTGATATATAGATTCGAGTTTATGATGTTTTGAATATATATATATATATTTATATATGTTGTGGTTTTGAATGTGTTTGTAGCTAGATATCTTGGTGTAAAGGATAATGTGCCTCCTTATTTGGACCCTTCACTTACTGTTCATGATTTAAAGACTGGAGTTAGTTTTGCTTCTGCTGGATCCGGATTCGATCCTCTTACACCAACGATAAGCGTATATATATCTCTCTCTCTTCTAATTAAGTCATACATATATACATGTATCAATGTGTTCATATGTATATGTACTGCGTAGGGTTGTTCACTAGCTGAACTGAGAAAATCTAAGTCAGCTCATGCTCGACCAGCTTGGTTTGTAATAGAAGCTGATCCGGGAGGTCAAGAGGGTCCTTGGTCTCCCGTTCATCACAATTTTGTTAACTTTTAATATAAAAAAATTAGTTTTTTAAAAAAAATATGAGTTTGACCTCTCGTTGTAGTTTAATAACTAGTTTAATAACGAAGAGAACTTTATGATGACCCATTCATCAAGATAGGTTTATAAGCGCGCAATTCGTGTCGCACTTGCTAAGTTTTTAAACGATCCATCTTGTTTTAGTTTTTATTTCGAATTTTTGAAAGACAACTTATTTAAACAACTTTGCTATATGAGTTTGTGTTATTGATCGTATATTTTAATGATTGGTTTTCCAGAACGTCATTCCATTGCCACGACAACTAGAGTATTTCAGAGAGTACAAAACAAAATTAGCAGCAAAGTTTGGAAAGACGAGAACGATGGAGATCGTTAACAACGCGCTCTATATCGTGAGCGCGGGTACCAATGATTTCGTGGTAAATTATTTTACATTGCCGATTAGAAGACAAAAATACACTCTTCCAAGCTACATGGACTTCGTGTTGAACAAGCAAATGGATTTCTTACAGGTTTGCTTCTTCACCCTCAAATTCAAATATTGTTGTAGTAACAAACACACGTAATCTTAGAAGATAACCAGTACAAGTTAGGGACAATTAATTTCCCAAACCGGCCACTCGTTTTTTAAAATAAATTAATAAAAGAGACTGATATGATTTACCTTGATTTAATTTTACACATAGTAAATATATTTTATGTTGAATTGATAAACATGCATTTCAAAACATGGATTGGATATATTGTAATCCGGTTCATTTAAGCTCGTCCTTGATCTATAATTTTTTGACCGTGTATATTTAGCTAGGAACTCCAATAATTTGTAGCTAAAAGACTAAAACTTTAGATGAAGTAGATTACCAATAAAACGAAGATAATATATGCTTAATTATAAAACTTACAATTAATAAGTGAATATGAATTTAACTCTTGAAAATAGACCAATTTTTATAAAAAAAAACTGTATAAAATTATTAAGTATAATGTTTAAAATAAAAAAAACATAATAAATTGCATTAAATTTCATCACCAAGTGACCATTGCTACTTTTTTTCCATCACATGATGATCATCCTTCCATGTGTAATAGTGAAAGGGTTTGATGGTGATGTGACTAAGTGCAACATAGGATAGTCACTTGGTCGTTGATAAGCATCGTTTATGAATGTAAAAGACAAGCATAATAAATAGTCTTTTTTAATAACTTAGGTGCTAAAAACAATAATTGCTAGCTTTAAGCTCTCATAAAAACCGTTTCTGAACCCAAATAGTACAACAACCGAACTTTGCAACTTGAGTTATTTTTATTTTTAAATATCTACATGGTGTTATATTAAGTTTATCTTAATAATTCAGCTTTCTATTATTCTTGGTGGATTTTAATTATGTGATTATTAAATATCTGAATATATTCAACTTCAAACGTATTATTTTATGTAGTACGTAGAATCTGTAATCTTTTCACAAAATGAGTTTTTAAAACTGTTGGTATAAGGAAGTTGTATAGAATATACATTTTTTACGTCTTTTGTATTAAATAAATAAATAAGGTACGTGGTATTTGATTATATAGACAAATAAGTTCTAAAGTCGGATACATATTAACAGTGTACGTGTGTACCGTTGAATACCTTTTCAGAGACTGAAAACTATTAATTAAATTGGTTATATTTTAATAAATCTCACATTATACGATAATTAGCTTAATTATATGTAACTTGTGACAATAACATGCAGAAAAACAAAAGGTCAAATGTATATTTTGCGATATGAATAGCGTATATATTAAAATCATTTTATTAAATAAATATCAGCTAATAATAAAATAATCTATAACTATACTTAAAATAGCACTTATGATTATAGATACGAATTAAGCCAAAGTTCAATCTAACTCGTATAAAAGGAAGAATAGACAAATGGTGATGAATTGTCTCATCCACTCTGTCATCTAGCTTTAAATTCATTATACAATGATAATACTTTAATAGTTATACTTCTAGTAGTTATAATAAAATGAACATATATTATTTGGCTCTTAAATGAGTTGGATGGGAGGGCTTATAATTTGTGGTCCTAGTAAATCAAGATCGTTGGGTACTCCGCTCTTGGGGCCATTGAGAGTATAATGATGATTTATGATTGGTCCAACCATAAACTAATTCAAATTATTGTTTGTTTCTTCCTCATTAAAATCAATAATATTTGGCCCCGTAAAAGATTTATGGTTTGAAGATATCACTAAACCTTATAAATTCGGGTTCTAATTAACTTGAAGAACTACATAGTTAAGTTATATATTCAGGAATTTTTTATAGGTAACACTATTAAATATTATTTTGTGGTAGTAAATAATAGTAGATATTATAAAGCACCTAGTAAAATTATATTAAATTAAGCGTGTCATGACACCATCTACTATATGGGAATGTCATGTATGTATGTACGTATAACGTATTGTGTGACACCATTGTTTACTATACGGGTTATTATGTATTTTTGTGAACAAATTTTGAGGATCATAACTTCTGGTTTTGCTTCGGTTAGCGCTTATACGTAATAAAAACGATTTGTCAAGTGTCTTTGGTTTATATACTATGTGTTAATGCTTATAAATAATATACATGTACTTTTAGAGCTTGACACTCATCACTCATTTAATACTTAACCACTGAAGTTTTTATTTGTAAACCATTGTGATACATGAGGCTCATTTCTCTTCATTTGAGCCCCACACATCTTCACTTATCCTTTCAAATACACACTTTGCACACCCTAACCACCTTCTCTTAGGAACGGTTATTGTCTCTATGACTTCTCGTTTTAAAATCCAGTTAAAATGGTACAAAAATAAACTCTTTACTTACTCCATAGATCTTAAAGCATTAGGGACCGTTTATACACTCCTGAAACGAAAAAAGAAACTCCAGTTTAGTTCCTTTTTTAGAAAGTTATATAGAAGACAATCTTTGTCATTTGATCAAATGAGTTCGATTACTAAACATGGATGTAAAATTTACTTATTCATAATTCATAAATGCATGTACACAATCTTGTTTATAAAACTCACGGAGAGGTCATTTTCTTATTTATGACCTTTTTAAAAAGAAAGGTTTTGGGGATGTGGATATGTTTAACAGGCAACTACTACAGGTATTGGAGTTAGGTCTTTTTTAAATTACATACCCTACATCATTTATTTTAGAGTTATTGTTTTCGTTCCATTGGTTTATCCAAGATGAGTGAGGTTATCCTAATAAGGGTCCTTATAGTAAGTAGGCGTAGGGAAGGTATCAAACGGATCCCGATTGAGCTCATTCTAGCGGCGTTGGAACTGTCTCGTCGGACCCTTTTTTGCCCCAAAAACCTAAGCTCCCACCCCACCCCCAAAAGCCTAAATCCCCCC
Organism: Stevia rebaudiana; assembly: GCA_009936405.2. NCBI lineage: Eukaryota > Viridiplantae > Streptophyta > Magnoliopsida > Asterales > Asteraceae > Stevia > Stevia rebaudiana. Next base: position 7,469,213 of record WOUH02000014.1, read on the forward strand.
AAAAACCTAACCCCC
>WOUH02000014.1:7476954-7494238 GCA_009936405.2 Stevia rebaudiana
ATATGTGGATACTTGGTGAAGAGTATTGAATGTCTTTGTATTGTTTTACTCCATAACCTACCCGCGCGCAGGGGGGGGTGCAAAAACGGGTTTCTGACGAGCAAGGAACATTGAAGCAATGCGTCGCCCGCGCGACCTGCGGACACGAATGCAGCACCGAAAACCCGGGTCCGCGTGAAGCAAGCGACGTCGACAGCAGCCCATCTTCGGTCAGCGACGTCGAAAGCCAGGTCTCGATCAGCCAAAATCCAAGGGTTCGGTCAGATGAGGTTCTTATGTGAATGATTTTCAGATCAAAAAGTAAAAACAAGGTATTGAATCCAAGGGTTCGGTCAGCGACATAGTTTATTGAATCTTAGAGTATTGTTTGAACCTTATGTTATCAAGTCATCAACTCAAGTCAAGAATTAGTAAAAACAAACACACGATATTTGAGGAGTATGTGTGAGTAGATTCTCTATATTATTGAGATTGATTAAAAGTAGTTGTGAGTGGAGGAGAGATAGAGAAATTGAAAATTCTGTAAATATAGAGAATAGGAGAGAGAAAGTATAATGATAAAGGTATAGAAAGTAGTATTTAATTGAATACGAAAGAGAAATATAATGATAGATGTATAAAAAAATATTATTTAATTAGATATGAGAGAAAAAATGTAGTGATAAAGGTATAAAAATATTATTTAATTCAATATGAGAGAGAAAAAGTAATGATTTTCAATGAATTATGGAGATGAAGATGGAGAACGGGATGTGAATGCTCTCATCTCTTTGGACTTAATCCTTGCCAAAGGTTTGGTTAGAATATCTGCTCGAAGCTATCACAGGATCATACTCGGCATCCACCTGACCATTCTCAACACACTCCCGGATAAAGTGATACAGAGCATGTATATGTTTGGTCCTACCACACAACACTGCTTTTTTAGTAAGAGCGATGGCTGACTTGTTATCTACCTGTATCACAACCTTCTCTTGTTTCCAGCTAGTTATCTAGGCAAACAGTTCCTGAAGCCAGATTACTTGACATGAGGTTGTTGTTGATGCCATGCACTCAACCTCACAAGATGACAACGCAACAGTGGTTTGTTTATGTGAACGCCACGTTATAGGGGATGTCGCAAACTAAAAAATGTGGCCAGTTGTACTTTTCCCATCATCCACGTGACCACGTCCACGTTGTGACTGCTATCACTAAACCCAATAAATTTCTTTAACCATTGTTAGAAAATCTAATCCCGTAATCCATAGTTCCTTGCAAGTACCACAACAAATGTTTAAGCAACATACCATGTGATTCCCATGGACATTGCATGTAACAACTTACCACTCCAACAGAGTATGCCATATCGGGTTGAGTGTGTAACAAATAACACAAACAGCCTACCACCTTACGGTATTGAGCAGTATCAATCTCAGGTTCGTTCTCAGATTAATTGGATAATTTCGACCCTGGCTCCATACGAATTTGAGTGGGGTTTGAATCTTTCATTCATGTTAAGATCTGTTTAGCATAACTTACTTGTTTGATTAATATCCCGCCCTCACTTTGTTTTATTCGATTCCAAGATAATAAGCCAATCTTCCAGGATCCGACATTTCAAACCTTCTCTCCATACCTTGCTTGAACTCATTAATAATTTCTAGACTCGTGCCTGTTACGAACAAATCATCTACGTATAACGCGATAATAAACAAATGTTTACCTCCTGTTTTTCAATAAACCAATTGCTCCTTTGAACAACTTAGGAACTTCATTTCTTTGAGGATCTGATCGAGCTTAGTATTCCAAGTCCGAGGTGCTTGTTTTTAAACATACAAAGCTTTTGTTAACTTACACACTTAGTGTTCTTCACCTTTTATTTCAAATCCCTCTGGTTGTGTCACAAATACCTCTTCCTTTAACTCACCGTGTAAGAATGTTTTTTTAACATCGAGATGGTGTAACTAGCCGTTAGAAACCGCTATATAGCCTTTTGACAGTTTTAAGTGTTTTTTTTTTCATTTTATCTTCATGTGTTATTATAATTGGGTACTTTTATTCTTGATACACTTAACATCATACTAGAGCATCAAACACACTTATCTAGGGATGCTCACTATTCGAATCTGATTCAGATAAACCAAAATTCAATCCAAATTGAATTTGAGTAAAGAAAATCGATTATGACTTCTGGTTATTCGAATTCGATTCAAATATTTAATGTGAATCAAATACATATATGATTTTCTCGATTCGAATTCTATCACAATAATTCGAATAAATAAAATATATATTTTATATTTTTCATATATGGTATACTTAGATTCTTTTGTTGTTATTTTGTGGTTGTTATTTAATTGTTTTTGGGTGGTTTGATGTAAGATTTTTATTGTGTTTTTGTTGTTTGGATGTTTTTAAAGTAAGATGTTTGAACTCTAAATGTATTTTTTGGTTTGCAACCTTTTAATGAAAAAAATAACACCATGACTGTTATTGGTAGTAGTAAAAGGCGGTGTTAAAGTCACTTACTTCCACCTATATGAGACCATTATGATGTGTGAATTATCAAAAATTTGTTTTAAGTACCTTTTAATATTTATTCAAATTCAATTCATATTAGATTTCCTTATTCAAATTCGAATCCATATCTCATAACCCCCAATTCAAACATTTCAATTCGAATAAATTAAATTCGATTTGCATAAGCACCCCTACACAAATATGTAAAAAACACCATGAAAATTTTGAATACAACAATCTAGTAATGTTATGGAAATGATAAAAATATAAAGCTTCATGGACATTTATTCCACGTTTACAATGTCTAAATCTAGTTATTAGAGCTATTAGTGCAAGAACATCTATTCACTGCAAAGTTACAAAAGTAGTAATATGGACACGTCCCCTTGCAATCCTCATTGGTTTTACACGGACGAGCATACGTACCACCATAATCGTCCACAACGGTGTTTGCTGCTACAAAACCTGTGATTAAATTAAACACATATATCCAATCAAATAAGGACAGCAAGATATGTTACAAACACTATTTTTTTTTTATTTGAAATGATTCTTTCCCCGCTTGAAACACTATAACACATGTAAATTTGCGAAAAAAAATCCACACGACTTATCAAAATGTGTATTTTTATATCAAAGACGTTAAAATATGACCGATTCATAAAAGGAATTTGTTCAATGAAGATGTTCGACAAACATTCACCTTTGAAAACATAAAAATTATCTACGAGAGATTAGCTTGCTACAAACCTTAGGAAACAATTAGCATGGTGAAAAAGAAGATTATGACCAATGATACCTTCCCCATATATGTTAATACACGATTTGGATATGCAGATTATGTTTTGATTTGATTTATATAATATGGACTATGCTCGTGAAAATAGAATTCTTGGTTTCTACTTTAAAGATTATTTATTACAATTAAAATACTTTTGGTTAATGTTTAATGCTATGAAACCCCTGTGAATTGTAACATCTTATTAATAACCGTAATTTTCTCACCGTGTGATAAAACTTTGCGACGCCTAATTTCATTCATATACGGTAAACAAAATAAGGGTTAGGGGCTTTTCCAAATAAATTTTGGATTAAGTTAGACAAATAAAACATAGTTTGTTGAACCTTATATTATTGTTACATTAAGTCATCAACAACTCGATCCATTTGTTCGCTCACTCAATTGTGCTTTTGATTTGTTTTCTTTGTGACATGTTTAAGGTCATGTATTCAGGGAGTGAAGAGTGTAGGTATTTAAGTTTAGAATACATGTATTTTGGTATCGAATAATTTCATTTCAGCACTAGTAGTTATTTTTGTTTTCTAGAACAAATTTTTCAGAATCTTAAATACATGCAAACTAATTTACTCTTTACTTTTATTTGAACCCAGACCTTCTATCTAACGATTTATTTTTGTTTTATTGAACTCATGAGAGCTTGTCGCGTGAATTGGCACTTTATATCTAACGATTCTAATACAATGACTCTTTCAAGCATATACTTTATTCAAACAATCAAACTTCAAAGTTTGCATCAAACAAACATGAAACCAAAGAAACTACAAAAGTCGGTCTTCAACAATTGAGCACTGTCATGAAAATGATCAAATTATTAAGTTTCGCAACGCATTATTTTACGTTTAAGATTGACTCAAAAAACATGTTAGATTTGTGCATCATTAAGGTGTTGTTTTCTTCTATTAACACAAGAACACTTGTTCTTAGTGTAGTCGCAAAAGTAGTAATATAGACATTAACCCTTGCAATTAACATTGTTTTTACACAAAGGAGCATGGACATTGCCATAATCGTCCATCAAGGCTTTTGATGACATAACACCTATGACTAAATACGGACACCAAGATATAGAGCATAAAAATGTGAAGTGAAGCACCATAACATAAATGTGATATCGCGCACTTTTCGTTACATCGACTTAAGAAAGATATAAATTCTTATATCTAGTCTAGTTATAAAACATGATCCAAAAGACCTTTTATCGGTGTCACCATGCTTTGGTCAGCAGATGTTTGACGAATCGTTCAAAATTAACCATAATTTCAATAACTATGTACATTTTGTGACTGAAAAGTACCAGTCATGATCCGAGAATTCAATCCCTATCAACATCATCGTACTCATATATCCCACCTAAAGGTAGGGTCTAAGGAGGGTAAGGTGAAGACAAGTCTTACCTCTACCCCGTAAGAATAGAGATACTGCTCCAAAAGAGACCCCCGGATTATGATGCCTGATTAACCGTCAACCTAATGTTTTTAACGTTATTTTCACAAAAATAAGTAAAATAACGTTAAAACTAGTGCAATTTACTTTTGCCCCTCAAAGGTCCACACATATATACATTATATGCACGCACCACAAGCAGGATCTATTTAAACAGAATTTGAAATAGTTATATTGTAGATATAAAATAGCAATTTGACACTAAAGTAAATCCAAAATTTGTTAAGACTTAATATAATAATTAAAAGTTACAGTAATTGAATAGCGCAAACATAATAGTATTAGTAAACGAACCAAACTAACTCGGTAATACAATGAGCTAAATAACATCCTAAAAACGTCTGTTTCATCGCTTAATTCTACTTGTTTGGATTGGATATACCGATGAAGCTACCATACATATCAAGTGAGAAGATGAAATTTTCATTTAGTGAGTGATGTGTTTGGGAAATAAAAAGGTCAATAATACCCCCTACCCCTACCTCTTCCCCGACCACCACGCCTATCCCACCCCCGACCGCCCCCCCGTGAAATACCTTCCAATGCCCCGTGAACCAGCTGGTTCCCGCCACCTCGCGCTCGTTTGTTCACATTGTTTCCTGAACCATTAGTCGTGCTAGCTGCGCGTTTCACCCTGTTTATTCATTAAAAAAAATAATTATTATATACGACGTTAAAAAAACAAACCATTTGTGATGAACTGATGATAATGGCAAATACGTGATTTCTGGTTTGTAAAAAAGTAACAGGTTTAAGTACCAAGGGTCTAAAGCTAACTTACGCCAACTTTTTTTGTGTTAAGTTAGGGTGAAATGACCAAAATACCCTTAATAACTTTTTTGAATGTTTGAAGTTAAATGTTGTCATTATCACCCTGATTTAACAGATAAGTTAACTAAAGTTACCCTGAAAGCATGAAACCTGAATTTGTTAAAATTAGAACCTTAGTAGGCCAAACCTGTTACTTTTTGAAACCATGGGGACCATTTGTGTAATTAACTATGTTGAAAAAAGAGATTATACCCGGATGCATTATGTGATGGGGCGACTGTTTTGACAGCTTCTTTCCAGGATAAGTTAATTCTTTTATCTCCAATAAATGAAGGTGACTTGGAATGCAGTGGCTAGATTAATAAAAATAATTCAAAAATAAATAAATTAATTAATTATATGCAGAAGGCACATGCTACTGGTGAATATGTATTAGAATCTAAGTTTACCTGTGTCATTGCCAAAATGTTATTGCACGTTCGCAAACCTGTTGTGGAGTTTTGCTTTTGGGTTTTCTGCAAATAAAAAAAATAATAATAATAATAAGAATAGACTTCCAATGATAGGTAAAGTTAAAACTGGGTATGAAATTACTATATTAGCCTTTTCCTCATCAGATGTTGCAGTTGCCATTGTCTTGTTTTGCTGAGCCATTCCCTGAGTTAATTTCTTCATTGTAGCTTTAGCGAGTTCTTCAACGCATTTCAATCTGCATTGTTATTATCACAAATGAGTAAAACCGAAAGCTGGTTTTGTTATTTACGGGACATGAATCTAATGTTTAATCTAAACGAGTTCCGGGTCGACCCATGAACACACTTAGCTAAACGATTTAGATTCAGCAATTAACTGCTTTCTTTATAACTAGGTTATAGACCCATGGATTAAGTACAGAAATTATTAATATGATAATTTATAGATTCTCAAATTATGTGAGAAATGTAAGTAAAAATTAGTTAATTTGAGTTTGAAATTTGTGATTCAAAATTTGAAATTTAATTTGAAAGGTTTGAACAATTATCATGTGAGAAATTGAAGGAAATTTTTTTACGTAAATTTGAGTTTCCAAAAATTTGCAATTAAAAATTTGAATAATTATCATGTGAGAAATTAAGAAAAAGATTTTCGTAAATTTGAGTTTCAAAAACTTGTGATTAAAAATTTTGAAATTTAGTTCAAAAAATGAGGTATTGCCACATGGCACTTTTAGAATGGTTTATTAGAAGTAGATTCTTCAAAAATGTGTTTAACTATTTTACGCCAAGTTGGCATCAGGTTTTAAAAATAAATAAATTACCTTTCTGTAAAATCTTTGTAAAATTCAGAAAAGTCTTCACCGAGCCTGTCTGACGGTTGACCAGTAACTATCTTATAACCACATAAACTATTTGTGGCATTTGGAGCCTGTCTCATAGGATTAAAAATAAATAAAAGATGATTTATAATGTATGGTAAAATTATTATAATATAAATAATTTATTCACTTACTTTGTGAGCTAAATGGTGAAATGTGTACAGTAAGCATTCAACATATGTGAAGTTCATCTCTTCTCCAGTTTTTCTAATCGGCATGTACTTCTGATTGTTTAACAAACAAATATAAACTGATTACATCAAAGAAAGAACACAAAACACACACTTGAAGAAAATTCAAAATTTTCAATATGATCACCGTTTCATTAAATATTGTTTAAGGAGGTATCATAGTACTTTCTCATGCATAATATGGACTAAATTTACAAATAACTTTCATTTTTTAGGGTATTAGATTTGATTACCAGGTATCATCAGTGATGTGTTATGTTTCATTGATGTGAACTGAATATTTATAAAACATTACAGAACAAACGAAATGAGTTTTTGAAGTACATATTAGTATTAGTTTTTACGAAAAAAATTATGCACTTACTACTAAAAGAAACTATCTTTTTTAATGTATTTATTTTACTTAATTGTTTTTTATCAAATTAGTTATTGATTTTTAAAAATTTTACATTCACAATGTTCTACAGTAATCTTTAAAACACTCATAATGCATTCATAACATTCTTTTAACCACCACTTTCAACCACCCAGAAATCAACATTCGACTGTGTGCTCAATGCTAAAATAAAAAAAATCCATTATTAAACAAAAAACACAAACCTAAATCAGTTTTAAGTTAATAAAATAAAAATCTAAATACAAATTCAGATCATAAACTAAGAAGCCCCTATATAGCAAAACTAAATATATAAACTATATAGAAGGGAAAATTGTCAAGAAACACATCTGAACAAAACAAACATTTAAAAAGTAAACATCATATCTAAACAAAAGAAAACATTAACGAAGAATAAAAAGGGTTGAAATTACAAAAAGAAAATGTTTGATAAAATATATATATATATACCTTCAACAGCTGAACAACAGAGGGAAGAATATGGCGCGAATCCTGTGGTGTAGAGTAAGGAGAACACTCAGCAAGGTTTTTTAGCAGGTCTACTTTCCGTTCTTCAGGAAGCTGCGTATATATTGATTAAAAAGTAAACCATAAATTAAGATACACAGACAGAAGTAGTTAATTCTTGTTTAAATGATTATTAACTTATCAAAAGAATAAATGTAATTACCTTATCAAAAACAGGAATGATGTTCTTGTTTAAATAGTTGATAAACTTGCTACTTGAAGCACCCCTCTGCATATATTTATTAATATAATATATAAAAATGTAACTTCAATAATTTGACAGGAAAAAAAAAGGAAAAAAAAAAGCAAAAAGATTGCAAGACCACATACTAAGAAAAATGGAAGAGCGATATAGAGGCATGATGTCAGTCTATCAATGTGGTCCCCATCTGAAACCTGCAAAAGCCAAATATTCAGCAAATTATATGATCAACAACTAATTAAAAGATTAAAATTATACATGCTAAAAAGAGAAAATATAATATATCATTAGTATAAAAAGAAAACATCATAAACTCACATCAAATTGTGCGTCTAGATCTGCTTGGCTTTCAATAATTTCAATAAGCTCTTGAACGCGCTCAGTAGGAGCTTTATCGCCAAATATGTTCAAACTTTTTAGGAAATCCATGAACATTTTGAACTCTGCGCCAGTAACATCTTGCAAACTCTGCAAAAAAATGGATTTAAATAATCAACTTAAGGGGCTGTTTGTTTACCTCTTAACAGGCTCTTAATGGTTCAGACTTTTTACTGGTTCAGCACTTAATGGTTCAGACTGTTTGTTTCGTGAGCAGATGTCTGAATGATTCAGACATTTGCCTCTGAATAGTTAAGCATTATACCGAGTCTGAATGGTTAAGACCTCTTATCTGAACCGGTCTGACATTTTCCTCTAAATGGTTAAGCATTATATTGTCTCTTAATGGTTCAGACCTCTTACTGATTCAACACTTAATGATTCAGACCTCTTACTGGTTCAGCACTTAACTATTCATAAGTTATCAAACAGCCCCTAAGTCATACAAACAAATATAAGAAAAATATGTTTCAAGGAGAAATTGGAAACTTACTTTTTTGATCAAATCAGTGATATGCCTTTCCATTTGTTCTTGAGGCTTTAAAAGCTCAGACTTTATAGGAAAAACCTGTAATTTTGTTTATACAGATATCACCTTAATTTAAAAAAAATAAAATAAAGATAAAAATACTGAATTTAAAAATTAAATGTTGGGTTTCTCAAAATCTTACCTTGTCCCTGATAAAGATCAGGGTCCTCTCACGATTATCGTCTGCAATTGGTTCATCAACACTTTCAATGTGCTTGAATAAGGCTGTCAAGGATGCTGTAAAAGTTTTTTAACGTGTTAATATACAATATATTGATTGATGAAACACAATTATGATTTTTAATAACTTAACAAGTTACATATCATTCAAGTACCTTTAACATCCTGTCTCAACAATGACAGAAGAGCTTTATGCACTGCATCACGTTCCACGTTTTCTTCTGAAGATAGTAAAGTATTTAATGTCATATATTCTTGTAGTCATCATGAAAATATTAAGAATGATTTTTGAGCATCAAATTCAAATCTCATTACATAGTTTTATAAAAATGTTCTTGAAAACACAAGGTTATACAAAGATATGAAGATGATTGAGATTTAAAAAAATTAAAATATAATTTTAAATTATAGTATAGCTTTTGAGTGTCAGGTGCTCATGTTTGTGCGTCATTTTTCGAAATTTTGGCATAAAAAACAAAAAAATAAAAAAAACTGCCTCATAGTTGAAAAATCAATTCTTTTAAAGAAAAATCAACGCCGCCAAAAGATTATATGACAGGGAATAAAATACAACAAGAAGGATTTTTTGTGCACCCGTCCTCAACTTTTCACGAATTCAAATATTCTTGTTTGATCCTAATTCCACATATAAATATATGGGTGTGTGTGACAGACAGTCATACAACAGCTTCTGAAAAGTAAAAAATTAAAAATAAAATTTAAAAACATTAATTTTACCAGCTATGAGAAGTTGTGCAAGAATGTCAACAATCTTGGGAATATGTTCAGGTGTATCCTTGCAGAAAAGAGGAAGTCCACGAATTGCTTGCACCCGTATCTTTATAAAATAGAGAGCAAAAAAAAATATAAACAATAAGGGCTTCAGGTGAAATATATTCAAATAGCAGCAGTTCCAATTTGAATATTAACATAAGAAATTAAATAGCTTCAAAAAAGTAATAGAGTGGTTACAATGTAGTTTTAGATCAGTTTATATGTCATATTTCTATATAACCTAATAAAATCATATTTCAAAATTTGAAAAAGGAAAAACATAGTTCATACCATAATAACTTCTCTCTAATTTAGAATAGTCTAGACTAGTTTTAACTTTCTTCTCAATTTTACTTTTCTTCGCCACTTATCGTCTCTAATGAGAGTACAGTACTAACTTAACATTCTAAATGATGCTTGATGTCATTTAGAGTTAGCATCAAGTCTAAGAATCCACCATAGTTACTAATCAAAATAAGAACTTAAGATTCATACATCATCATACGGTCTAATCTAGTATCAAAACACACGAATAAAGCATTATAAATCATAATTCCAGCCCTAACTGAGCACATAGGTTAAATCCAAAGGTATAAACATAATTCCATCACCTCAACTAATTCAATAATCCATTAACAAAAACACTCACCCCAAGTTCTTCAGCTTCACACAGATCAAGATGAGCATCAACCGCCGTTCCTGATAAGCCAGGGAAGAACTTAAAAAACCTCGGAATCAACTGTGCAGCTAACTGTCTAGCCTTGATGTTCGTACTCGTAGCTGATGCAATAATATTCTTGTAATCTTCCACGTTCTGTACATATAACAATCTAATTTCACAAATTTGATGATGAGAACCAAAGTAAACCCTAGAAAAAACGAACTGGTAACCTGAGATTTGTCTTTAGCTTCGTTGAGTCGCTCGCCGTACTCGTAAAGCTTTTCGATGTCTTTCGCGTCATCGGAACCGTCGGTCATTGCTGATAATCGTACTTTGTGTGGAAAGAACAGATAGGATGAACGTGTTTGGAAAGCGGCTCGATGTTAAAACTGAAAATGGACTCCGATGAGCGAATAAATATGAAGGGGTTGTATGTAAGATTAATGGATGATGAAGAGGTAAATATGTAAATTCAGTCATAACTCAAAATACATTCGATTCAACTAATTAGATACATGTACGAGTTCTTGCATCAGCGATCAAATTGATTATATTTATTATACTATTTTTGTTCAAGTTTTCGAGTTAGTAGTTCTGTAATGGATTCTGGGTTCTATTTAGTTCACTTAGTCATACATATATGAAAACTTGGTCAAAATTAAGGGTACGTTTTCGAACAGTTCTCACAAAAAACTTAAATTCGTTCTTGATCTTGGTATAATCCGATTGAATATTTGATATCCAAGTTAATTTTTTTTACGATTGCAAGTTTTAGATTCCAATTTTAGATCACAAATTCAAGGTAGAAGAAATCGAATATTTAAATATTCAACATCTACAACCCTTTGGAGGACATCCTCCCATGGTTTCGTCAGCGTATGGAGTATACTAAGAAAGTTACCAGAAAATTAACGAAAGTAAATATACCTATGATTAGTGAGCACCAAGGGTCTCTTGTGAAATGCAGGCGTTTCATGAGAATAAATGATCGGTTATTAACCTTATCGGAGAAGAAACAACCAACGATCAACTTCTCTCTTTAGAAATTAGAATTGTGGTTGGATTATTTAGATGGTGTTGGATTATTTAGATGGTGTAACTATTGGTTACAATTTGAGAGAAGCAATGTGAATGAAATGGCAGGACCATTTTCCTGAGAATGAAGGAGCTTTAATAACAATTTTTCCTCGTCAAATGCATTATACTATAGTATAGATAATGTACATTTGAATCACTCTGGAACAAGGGTGTTGTTTTTCTCAATTTGGTCCGAAACAATGAATTGATGCTCCTTTTTTCAAATGTGACTAGGGTGGTTAGACTAAGCAAAGCGTCACCCAAAAGTCAAATATGGTACGGATTCCTTGCCATGAAGCCAAAGTATTCATTTTCAATGATTTGAAAAGTTGCAAGTTCTTTCACCCGTGAGAGGTTTAATAGTCTAATGGTGACTCCAGTCTCCTAGGTGGTTTCTATTATGTTCTTGGATTGTAGTAGAAGAGGGTATCACACACACACACACAAACACACACAAATGCAGTAAACGACACAAGGTTTAGCGTCGTTCAGTCTAAACTGTTCTACATCCACAGTGTAGCTAGGATATTATTATTTAGGTGCTCAAAACATTACAAGATCAAATATATAGAGACTAAAAATAGGGTAAAACGTAACAGGTTGGGCTTTAGGTCGGCTTTCCTAACTACCCTAAAGGTCTACGAAGCAAACAATCTCTCCCACTAAGAGGCCTTGAGCACTTTCATATGCGCTCCCGAACTCGATTGTACTTCTGTAATCTGTCAATTACGCTTTTCTCTTCCTATTTACCACCACCTTCTCATCAGTTTACTTGAAGGCATGTTGAAGCTCCCACCGAGCTTCAACCCATCAATCAAGGTTGGCACTGCTACTGATCCAAACTGTATCTCAATTGACTCCCAATGAAAAGAACTGCCAGATACTGAGATATCACAAACATTGCTCTCCTATTTAAGCAATAAATCATTTGGGGAAACTTTAACAGTTGAAAAATTGGTTCTCTTGACCCTCTGCCACTTAGAAACCCTAACCGAAGCACAATCCATACTCCCACTTCCACAAGTGCCTCAAACTGATTTATCTGAACCATTCCATGCACATTCACTCTAAATCTTCATTTTGGGTCTAGGTTTCTCTCTTGTAAATCCAACCTTCTTCTTCCCATGAAACTTTATGAACTTGACTTTCTCTTTTTAAACTGGAACCGTTACTCCCTCAAACGGTACCTCAACCAAGTAGAATGAACCTTTCTTCTTTCCTCGAGCTATGACAAGATTCCTTTTTGACTACTTTTCACTACTCATTCCCAAACCTTACTTCTTGTCCTTGTTTATCTAACTTCCCGATAGAAATCAACCTTCTTTTCAAGCTTGGAATAACCCTGACATTTTTCAAGGTCTAAGATCCGACTAGAGTCTTGAAATCTTAGTCACCCGTGCCAGTAACATTAAGAACAACGTTGTGGGTAGCATGAACCGAAGCACCAAAATCCTTAACCCATGAATCCACACTGCTCTCGACACTAAGAATCAACACATCATCATTTTTGTTATGTACTGCGGCATTAACTTTTTCTTCTCATTAGGACATTGGTTCATAATCCCCCTTCTCTTTACAATTCCAACATTCCACATCTTTCTGAGCCTAGATTGACACCTCTTCCTTCCCTGGCGACCTCCCATTCATTGTTTCTTCCCTTGACCCCTACACTCAACAAGATTTCGAAGATTCCTCTCAGCCTCGGCATCACACATCGTCACCCAAAATCAAATCTCAATCTTCTCAAACGTAAACTTTCCAACTTCTGTTGAGCTTGTGACAACAGTCACAGTACCGGACCAACTCTCTAGAAATGAGGATAATAACAATAGGACTTGCACCTTATCATCAAACTTGATGTCCACAGACAACAAAATGAGACAAAATCGAATTGAGGTTATTGATATGACATGTTACTGAGTCACCTCCTTCATTTTAGTATTCAGAAGCTCATTGAGAAGATAAACCTTATTTGTTGCCGAAGGCTTCTCGTACATGTTGGATAATGCTACCATCATACCACTAGGTGTGGTCTCCTTCAAGTTGTTTTAGGTAACATTCTTCGACAACGAGAACGTGATCACTGCCCTAGGTTTCTTTTCCATCTTATCCCAGTCGGGTTGTGACATTTTTTCTTGTTTTTCATCCTCAAGCATTACATCCAAGTCTTGCTAACAAAGCAATGCTTTAATATGCATCTTGCACCCCCGAAACTCATTCCCGTTAAACTTCTCAATTGTAACCTTTCCGTCTTTTGCCATTGCAATAGCTAAAACAAAACTGGATCGATAACTAGAAACTAAAACTTGATAAATTGTCACCAATAGGAAGCGGAAACTGATCTGGAACAGCAAACAAACTTACCATAGTCAAAATCAGACCTAAACTGGTCAAAATCGGAGTTTTCTGGTCAAAATCTGGCTTTTCTGGTCAACATCAGACTACACTTGGTCAAAATTAGACTTTCGAGGTCAAAACTAGACTAATCTGGTCAACTGGAGGGTCACCGGAATCCTAATCTGGTTGGAATCTGATGGGATGGTTTCCCTAAAAAAGGGGTGTGCAGGAAAACCGATTAATCGACTAAAACAGAATTAATCGAAATAACAGGACCAAATGATTAACCAACGCTATGGTTAAGTGAATCTGATTAACCGGCAATTATGTTATGGTTATGGTTAAGATGTCTTTGTTAACCAACTTTAACCAAACTGAACCTTGTTTGTTTATAGATTTTTTGTTTTTATAGTTCCATTTCTAATTTTTTATATATTCTTTTAGCTCCATTCTCAACATTTTCCAGCATTTCTGAACCAAATCTTTTAAATGTTTTTCACCTTAAAGCCTTCACATTTTTGTTCTTGTTCATCCTCATTTTCAGCATTTTAAGTTCATGTTTCATTCCTTGATTGTCTGTCAAACGCTTATTTGACTAACAATAGAGGTTTGTTGCCTCCAGCACAACCTTCTCTAGATATGCAGGTGTGTGTATGGATTAGAAGGTTTGTTTATTTAGTGTTTCTCCCGCATCGACCAAAGGGAAGAACCATTGAGTCTTATGCCTTCTATAAACACATCCGGTAGTCCCACATCGACTCCAAGCATATTTTCATGGTCCTCTCCTTCATTATAAAAACAAGTTGACATATTGGTCTTTAATGGATTAATGGATAGCTCAAACCTAGCCCAACAATACTTCATAGTTAATTTTTTTTTTAAGTCCAAATTTGAATTCTTTGGTTAATTGGTTAATTAACCGAAACCGGCTTAAAGAGGTGGTTAATCGAAGGATGGTTAACCAAAGGTTCAGCTTCGGCTTCGGTTTTGAAAATGGTTTAACCGAAGTTTCGATTTCGATTTAGAAAATGCCTATTAACCGCACTGAACAGAACCATGCACACCCCCAAACCGTACCCTAATTGGGCCTTAACGGTGGTAAACTGAGCGGATCTGGTCGGCGGCTGTTTGACAAGAACCCTAAACCGTGATCTGAACTGAAATTGACGACGACGACGACCATAGAACACGGCTGCAAACGACGACGGCTGTTTAAACCTAAACCCTAGATGGCGGCGACTGTAATGTTAAAAACCCTAAAATGTGATTCCATTCAAACTGAAGCTTGGAACGCGATTTAGATCCGACTCAACAGAACCCTATCAGGGATGACCAACCGGTGGTTGCTGGAATCCGGCAACGACGACACGATTCCCACAACGAACAGCTAGTGTTTGACTGGTGGTATGACAAGCCAGAGAAACCAGGCTCTGATTCCAGTTGTTGGGGTATCACACGCACACATAAACACACACGAATGTAGTAAACGACATAGGGTTTAACGTGGTTCGGTCTAAGCTGACCTATATCCACATGGTAACTAGGATATTGTTATTTAAGTGCTCAAAACATTACAAGCACAAGATCATATATATATAGAGAGAGAGTAAAACTAGGTAAAACGTAATGGGTCAGGCTTAGGGCTGGATGTCCTAACTAACCCAAAGGCCTATGAACCCAACAAGTTGTAATTTGTTTGTGCTAGGCAATTTTCTTATGGTGTTTTTGTGGTTTTCGTTAGTATGTCTTGGTGTTATGGTGTCTAGCATCTTGATAGTTTGCTTTAGTGAATAAAATCTTTTTCGTTAGAAAAAATGTATAATAATGATTTTATAAACTCATAACTAGCACAAACAAAGTCTAAATGAATTTACTTCAGCGGTGTTGGAACTGTGTCGTTTAACTCTAGAATCATAATCATAGCTTTTTAACAGCAAAAATATCATACTCCTCCTAATTTACACCAAACATTTGTATTCCTGTTTATAACTAAACCTAAGACCTTTCATCTAAGAAAAAAGAGCCTATACCAAGTAAGGCAGTCTCACATTGGCTATAATTATAGCTTGTAGATTTTAGTTTTTAGTTTGTTCGGCTATCATATAGATATTTTCTTTTGTGGCGTTTTCATAATATATAAATGAGTTTTAGTAGCTAAAAGACATTACTTCATAGAACAGGCATTCCAAAATTTTGGGGCTGTTTGGTTAGTATCAATAGTAAAAAGGGAAAATCTTCAAAATGTCTTTCTAAGCAAACTTTTACCACAAATTGTGTATTTGACTTTTCAAACCTCAAAATTCCATCTAAGTATAGGCTATAACATCCGGGATTTTCCGATCCCACTTTTCCGTCGTGTATACATATCAATTTCGTGGAATCAATTTATCATATCATGTTTCAAATATTACGCCAATATAAATATATGAAGAAAATAACAATACCTTGGCAATGACTTCAGCAACTTCACTCATTTGTAAAACGTGTTGATGAAGAAGATTTATATATCTTTAGCTTGGGTTAGTTATGTAATTAATTGAAAAATGTGGGCTTATAATGTAAATTGGAAGATTCATATATATCCTGATCTCGATCAAAATACATATACGCATAAAGCACTTGCGCATTCACGGTTGCATCATCGAAGAACACATATCACAGAAACCAAAATTCAATTTCAATTAACAGGAAATCCATGTCTTATCCAATAAATCATTGTTTGTAACCCAAAAATAAGTTTATTTTAAAGTGATTCACGATTCAGAGATTAATCCAGGCAATTGTATTCATGAATATCAAAATCAACAATCATGTTTGTTTAATTGTTTAGTTTATGATGTGCTTCATTCGTACAGTTATTTTTTTAATAAAATTTTTCTTCACACAATATCGAGTTTTAAATGGTTTTTACCTAAACTAAAAACACACAAATGGCAAGTGTACACCATCATATTTGCAATATAGTTTTTATAAGAACCAAGTATCAATCCGTGGACACTAGTGTTTAGAACGTAAATATATGTCGATAATTAACTATAATTTAAGCAAGTCTTTTTGAAATGATGATTCCCTTTTTCTTTTTTGTCAGGATCGATCAATCGTTTAGGATGAATCTAATCAACTAAACAAGACGGGAAAAACCTCCACAATCAATCCATGGCGGAAACAAAGATTGATTG
>WOUH02000014.1:7507534-7521650 GCA_009936405.2 Stevia rebaudiana
AATCCATTCACTATTGTGTTTTGCTCATCACGTCATAGTTTCTATACAAGTTTTACTTATATATTTAAATACATAAGTATTCTGGTATACAATTCAAGTATATGCGATAATACGTATAAAAATACGTATAATTGAGTCAAAGTTTGACCTGAAAGTTGACGGTTGTCACACGGTCTTGCAGCACGTGAAGCCGTTGTCAAGAAGGAAGGAGCTAAGCTTGTGGAACCAAGCACGTGGAGCTTGTTTGAGACCATATAAAGATTTGTTAAGACGACAAACATGATTCGGGAAACGAGGGTCATGAAAACCAGATGGTTGTTCCATGAAGGCAAGTTCGGGTAAGATCGGTGTCGGGTCGGGACATCAGGAAGCAAATGTATGAAGCTGAGGGCACGAGTTTGCGTAGTGGCCATCGTTACGACAAAGTTGACAGTGTGGAGAGCAACAGGAGTGAACATGACCGCCCGTGGGGACCGAACACCGCGACCACAGGAACCGTTGGTCGATCTTGGAGATGAATTAGTTGCGGTTTTAGTGAAGGCAGCAAAATGCAACAGTAGGTGGAATGGAGCCATGGATGGACCTGAGGAAGAATTCGTGTCCTTATGCGAGATCCAACAGGTCCCTAAATTGAGTGGGGTTTCTGGAGGACTGGATGGCGGTTGAAAATGTTTCAATCGGAGCACCGAGACCACACAAAAACCAGTGGATTTTGTCTGATTCTTTGATCGGATGTCTGATCGCGGATAGTTGGTCGCGGATTTGTTTGAATGATCTTCCAAATTCAGTCACGGAAGAGGTGCCCTTCATCAACTGACGTAACTGGTCACGAAGGTTCTGTGTGCATTCCATCGAGAAGCAACTGTAAGCAGCCTTGAGTGCCAACCAGATTTGGCGTGCAGATTGGAGACCAACAATTTCCGGGAAGACCGTATCGGCTCTGATACTATAATGATTTGTTATCTCCTTACCAATTACGTAGGAGATCATAAGATTAAATAAATGAATAAGTTACATGGAGACCCCTCAACAATAAGGGATTAACAACAAGAATTACAACAATACATTTAATTATGATAACTCATATTAATGGTGACTAATAGTTAGACATAATTATTTAAATGTTGAAGAAAAGTAAATCTCATCATAGGAAGTTAAGGACAAACAGTTCATAAGAGGTTCTAAACCATTGGATGTACTTTTGAAGATATTTAGAAGCTAATGAACTTAAAGTAGAAGAATCGGATGCCTTGAAATCATATCTAGAATGCTTATGAATGTCAACAATCTTCTGTGACCAACGTACAACTTTGATTACACCAAACCTCTTTCATTTCATATATTACAGCGGAAGAAAATAATTTACGATGTTATATTACAACATGCAGTAGTCATACATCACAATCCCAGTAATCATTTCCTTGTCTCGTTCATATACCTGAGATTACATACATGATTTGAAAACAGTCAGCTATAAGTTGGTGAGTTCACAGGTTTTATTATACATGTAAAACCTTTGTAATTTGTGTTCAATACCGCATGTTGATATCATCTATAATATCAATGAAAATTTGTCAGACCACAAGACTATTTGCAAAACTGTTGATCGGACAGTTTTCAAGATGTTATTACCATAAACGCACTACCACCGAGACATGATAAAATTCGATTGTTGCCCCACATATGATTACCACATATCATATAAGATTAGGTCAATAATGCATACGCGTAAACATGCAGTTTTACCGCATGAGGTTTATCAGACCCAGTAGTACTACCCAGCCACCTAGTGTTAACGGTCCAGTTCATATGGGACTTTGTAAATGTGGTTGAGCTCAAGGCTAACACTTTATGTAATAACTGATAGTCATTGTGTCGCAATCCTCGAGCGTTACTGCTTCATAAGCGTAAAAACGTCTCCTGGAGCATCTTCGAAACGTTCTGAACCGAATATAATTTCTCCTAGTATGCTATGAGTGTTTTTGAATGTTTGTGAGAAGTCGAGATTAGAGAAAAAGGCGTAAAACTATTCTGCCCGAAGTGAGGGCTTTATAGGGCTCGACCAGGAGGGCCACGCGGTACGCGCGCCGTGGTCTCTTTGCGCGTAGCGCGCTGCTAGTGCAATCGTGGCCACCAACGGTGGCGCCACGTGGTGCTGTGTCATCGCTTGAGTGTTCACCACGTGGCTCGAACGAATGCCAAGTGTTCGTGGCTGTGCCACGTGTCCTGATGACTCGCCATACGGTGACACGTGGCCCACACGTGTCACTGCGTAGTATTTTTGCTGAGTGCGACTGATTAACTGTTTTTGCGTTTCCGCTTCATTAGGACTATGTTTGCACGCGGTTTTTGCCTACGCTCACGATTTTACACTTCCTATCCAACCTCATTGGTGTCACCTCCTTAGGAGGTACTGAGATATCGGATCTATTTAGATATGTATCATTTTACGTGTATCTTTCGTAACGTTGCTCGAATCAAAAATTTCGCTTACACGTAAAACATTTGAAATACATTTTCAAATGTATCGATAATATTTATTTCACATAGATACTGAATTACATCATCGTAACGACAAGATACAAATAGTACAAGGTCGGAATCTGATCAGAGTTGTACGGAAAAACGGCCATTTGCTATAAATTCGTTTTAAAAAATAATAAGGTATGGAGAAGTAAGAAATGTTTAAAGCTTATTAAGTTGTATTTTTTTGATTCTCATATGAGGAAGTGGTTTATGTATGAAGTTCTCTTCTATCTAAATCCTCACTCTAAAAGTATTTTTCATGTTTAAACAGAAACATAATATCTAAATCATTAGTTGAATGTAATACTTGCATAATATTACCCACACATGATCGTAAAGGAATTCGAAGTCATCATAATAGGATTCTTCGTGCATATAACTAATTCATCTTTGTATGCTTATGATTTTCTTGTTTAAGTATTGTGAATCATCATATCTAACAATTTTATAATTTATTTTAACAATTTATTGTACGTTATACATCCTTGCTTTAGAATAAATCTTAGACTATAAAATCTTCCATGAGGTTTACATTTCTTTCAAGTATCGTCCAAAACAAAAAAAAAGAAAAAGCTGTAGTTTTCGTTTGAGTTTTCCCAAAAATTACATTTTTGTCGTCCTGTCTAGTTACGGTCACAAAATTTGTCAAAATATGCAATATGACTAAAATGCCCTATTGATTTGAGTTATATAGTTTACTCAAATTTCGTC
The DNA here is from genome assembly GCA_009936405.2 of Stevia rebaudiana. Lineage (NCBI taxonomy): Eukaryota > Viridiplantae > Streptophyta > Magnoliopsida > Asterales > Asteraceae > Stevia > Stevia rebaudiana. The sequence continues at coordinate 7,510,772 of WOUH02000014.1, forward strand.
CATCTGAAAACTACACCAGCATCTATCATCATTATCTTCCTCTCTCAACCACCCATACATAATCAATTAACCATCTCTACACCACAATTTGAAAATTACTCTAAAAAGGCCATCAAACACCACAATCATTGCTATTTAAAACCTTCCACCATCATTGTACAATCACCAAAAATTGAAAACCATCTCCACCAATAATCACCACCACCGTACACCCTCACCGTCTCCATCACCTTCACCCCGACACCACCTCATGCCATCGTACTCTTTCTCCTATCAACTTTTAAATCAAAATGAATTAAGTTTATTTTGTAATTAGACATCAAACCCACAATAATTAGCATAGGAAATACATACATTATAGTGTTACTCAAACCACCTCAGCTCGTACTTGGACGAATACATAACTTTCTGAAAAACTCATGAACGAAAAATAACAGTTTTTTTTTTCATTTTGGATGAAACTTGATAATATGCAAACCTTATGGATGAATTTGATAATTACTCTAAATTTTAATATTCTTATTAGGCATTCATATCTCATCCTCATTTCGGTCTTATCTCTATAATTTAGTAACTTTTTAAAAAAATATGGTTTAAATCACTTTCCATCTAATTCTTTATCTTGGTAAATACCCCTGCTTGCACTTTTTATATTTGTTTATTAGTGGTTGTGGGTAAAAAATAGTATTATTTAATTGAATGAGATTCATATGAGAAATGAGTTCTAGCCTTGTCGGTGATTTTTGATTCACAAATAACTAAAAAATCATCGACAATAGATCGAGAGCCACAAGCAGATCAGTGGGTCCTATACTTATCTCCTTAATCGACTTTTAGCCATTAAATTCACATTATGATTAGCCTCTCTAGAGTCGTCGTACAAGTCAGAATGTAAAATTTAAATATATTTAGGATTTAGCTCTAAAATCAATTTATACTTGTGTATTTCATGTAATTAATTTGTATGGGATTGGGTTAGTGCATTTTTTTAGTTTATTACACGAAAGGTTTATGTGATTTACTTATATCACGGATTTGGTCCTCAACATTTATATAAAGTAAAGTTTAGCCACATACCTCACCTAGGAAAAAGGTTCATCCTCAGCTAAAGAGCTAGATGTGACCAAATCCACATCAATCCACACATAACATATTGTTAATTTGTTATAGAAAAGACTCGAAACTAAAACCTTACAAAGTTAATAAGATATAATCCCTTTGGTGATGGTTTTAGCCCCTCATTCCTCAAATACAGTTGTATCAAAATATTGAACATTATTTTGTATATCAATCTACACTTTTTGAAGAATTGATAAATTTTAATATCAATAAAAAGTTTAATAAATCAGATTAAAATTTAATAAGAGTAATCTTCTTTGACTTTGATTCGTTGGCAAATATACTTGATTTTTTTTTTCTGAAACTTTAGGAAGTTATATACGACATAAATTGGACGTTGTGACTTGTATAAAGCAATACATTTTATTTTAATAGAACAATGTATACGTGTAGGGAAACTTAATAAAGAAAAAACTCCTAAGGTACACGTGGATACAAGTTATAAAGTTTACTACATATACACTCGTCTACAACAACCAGAACAATTAATGAGAACAATTCCACGGTGGAAATTTTATTCTCCGGCACCGGACTCCGTTTCCTCACCGGAAACTCACCGCCGGTTTGTTTTCCAGAGTTCTTCTCCTTCATCGTTCGCTCCTTCTTGTTTCTGTGATTAATCACAAGAAAACACACATACAATCAATCGTACAGCAATTACACAAACCTACTTACGTATTTGGTTAAGTGGAAATTGGGGATTGTTATTATCAATCAATCGATCTTTACACGATGGGCGACTCCACCGCGGCGGACGGCGGTGGTAATAGTTTTAACGGGACAAACATTGTGGAAGAAGTTTCTACGCTTGTGGAACAAAGTAAGGAGTTGCAGGAATCAGCATCGGTATTAATTTCTAGAAATTCGCAGGAGGATGCGTCGTTACGGCAACGAGCCCTAGCGCTTGATTCGAATATCAAAATGCTCCGGTCGTTCATTGATTCGTCCGTTAAGAAAGGGAATTTGGATTCCAAACATGCAGAAAAAGTAAGGATTTGGTGATTTCGCGATTCGGTTTGCATGTGTAAAATCATTGTATGGATTTAGGGCAGGATTCATATCATGATGAAAATTAACCGTTGTTGATCTGATTTTGCTTTGCATGTTTACAGCTGTCTGAAGAGCTAAGTAGAGCAAGTTATACATTGAGTGAAGGGGATGCAGCTACATATCTTCCCTGCAAATCACATGGTGTGTTGATTTCTTTGATGTTTTGCTTCTGAAATCTGGTCTTGTACTCTAATTTTTTAATCATGAAGTTTTAACCAGAACTCTAAAGATTTGTGTGTAGTTAATTGTGAATTCGATGTCCATTTGAATCCACAATGTAAGAAGTTTATTCTCCAAAGTCAAGGGGACCAACGTTAGTTTCATGAATGATATTACTTCTATGACATCCTAACATAATTTTAAGAATCAAATCATTCATCGTAACTAAATAGCAGGTTAATAGAAATGTTAGTATCTTGTTCAAGATGTAGATTGGAGTATTCAATTCTATTTATTGATTCATTGTTGTGTTACAGGACGTTTGTTAAGGATGTTTCTTGGCCCCATAAATGTTCGTGCTAACCGAAAGGAAATTCAACTAAAAGTTAAAGAGGAATATTATCATTTCAGGGTAAGAGATTCTTGATTTTACTATATATTATCATGTAAAAGTATTCATCTTGCAGTCCCATTATAGATAGATAGATATTATCACTTGCTGTTATGCATCCAGACGTTCTTTTTACTCCCTTAATTTGATATTGTTCTCATATGCATGTTCAAGATTATTTTTTTATTGTTTGTTTAATCTGATTTTTTTATAAACTATGAACAGGATAGAACCGCGTATCTGTTTTTGTTTTTCCCATCGTTGCTACTGGTGCTAAGATCACAAATTTGGGGAGGATGTTTTCCTGCATTACCTGTACAAATTTACCAGGTAGACATTTTTCTTTTAATATGTAATTATTATTATTTTCATTTTTAAAAACATTTTTCAGTGAATTAATTGTTTCAAGAGAATAACTAGTATGCCTTTTTTTCAGGCATGGTTGCTCTTTCTCTACACAGCTTTAGCTTTAAGAGAGAATATTTTGAGAGTTAATGGAAGCGATATACGTCCATGGTAATTCTATCTGATTTTTCTTAATATTTAATTTAGTTTTGACTTCTTTACCTATGAACGGGGTAAACAACCTTAACAAAAAGGGAAATGGTCAAAGAGGTTAAAAGTCGCATAGGGTGTATTTCTATTACAGGATAGAAAACATTGGGGTAAGATCTGCTAGAAACAAGATTTTGCCTAAAAACGCTAAAAACAATTTTGATATGACATTTGACAACTTTAACGAACTCCGGTTAAACTCATTCTGGTGGCGTTGGAAGTTGGAACCGTCTCAAAACTTGAACCCTAAACTCTAAATGCTAAACCCTAAAGCTAATCCAGACCCTAAATGCTAAACTCTAAAGCTAAATGTTAAGCTAAATTATGAAAAGCTAATTTCTAAACCCTAAAAGTTAAACCCTGAAAACTAAGATGATAGAGTTAGATGAGACGGTTCCAAGGCCGCCGGAATGAGTTAAATCGGAGTTCATTAGAGTTGTCAAATGCCATTTTAAACTGTTTATTATTGTTTTTAGGCAACTTTTTGTTTTTATTTAGTCCTCCCTCATAAAAATATCATTCTAACAGTATTTTTCCTAACCACAATTAAAGCTTTAATTGCAAATAAAAAAAATACTAAAACAATGCACCAGAAAATATTAAACCAGCCGAGCCTGGTCTGTTTGACCCGTAAAAAAAGCCCATTTCAACCAGGACCCGCTACCTATTGAAGTTATACAACTTAATATAGTTTTTGTCATGCATTATGAATAATATATAACTGATTTAGGGATAAATATTGCATTAAAGTTTGTGATAATGCAGGTGGATATACCATCACTATTGTGCTATGGGTATGGCACTCATCAGCCTCACTTGGGAGATAGAAAAGCAACCTGATTGTGCCCAAAAGCAGGTTATAAATTATAATAATAATTTTTATTTTCTAATTTTTTAAAGGTCTTTTTTATAACTAATTATTCATGTGTGTATTCAACTAATTTGCAGAAAGGTATACAACTGTTTTTGAGATGGGCAATTATGCAAGGAGTTGCAATGCTTTTACAAAACAGATATCAAAGACAGAGACTTTATACGCGTATTGCACTCGGAAAGGTGATTTTAACAGAATCTTTATTCTATATTGTGGAATCTATGGTCAATTCTTATGTTTTGAATTTTAATTGTAGGCTAACAGAATGGATGTTGTTTGGGGTGAAACTTCTGGAGTAAAAGGTCAACTATGGTTGTTACTGCCCATGCTCTTTGTCTTGCAGGTGATCTACTTCCTAATTATTTGTATGAATTTGTAAAAATTTGTTGATTCATGTTGTGGACACATTGTTTTATATTCAACTGTTTTTATTTTTTTAATTTATTATAGGCTTTTGAAGCATATGTGGGTGTGTTATTGCTACAAACTGCAGTGGTTGGTGTTGTTTCTGAATGGCAGGTAGTTATTACATTTTGTAAAGTTGAAGTTTTCAACCTTTCATGTGGGCCCGTATTGCATTTCGATTCAAACATGGTCAAATGGTTTAAAAAATGGAAAACCACAACAAAACAGCAATCAGCCAAAAATCAGTTTGATTTTTCAAATTTAGGAGGAAACCTATGGCTAGACAATACATGTTGGTACTTTTGCGCCTATAAGACTTCTTTTGTGTCAACAAGACATGTTACCCCACCCGTATCATGACACGTGGCGTAATGTAATTGGTTTGCACTGTCCAAGAGTACATTTTTTGGTGCAAAAATGGGACTGACGTGGTTCTATAGGCTCAAAAGTACAATTTTTAGACATGTGACATGTTTTATTGGTTGTAAGGCCAAATTTTTTAATCGAAATTTTTTTTTTGTTGAGAATAAAACTTGAAATAACGTTAATTAAAAAGAAACCTAAAACTAGAATATTTAAAAAAAAAATCCAAAAAGACAAGAAAAACCAAAAAATAATCAAAGCTGCAACAACCAATTGTACCATAGGCTCATGACTTGTACATTGGCGCTAACCACACACACAATGAAAGCATGTATTATTATTATTATTATTATTATTATTAATATTGGTCAAATAGGCTATATTTATAATTTTCCCTTGGTCAAAGTCCCCATATGTTTAGTTTTTGGTGTTGTGATTATGCTAAAGTTGAATGATTGACAGGTAATTACCTCTGGAATCCTTCTGATAATTATGGCAGTTGGTAATTTTGCAAACACAGTGCAGACACTTGTACTGAAATCCCAGTTTAAAGCAAAAATGAAAAAAGGTAAAAAGCAAGAGTGAGTTAGTGAGTTAACTCAGGTATCAAACCCATCAAATGATCAATGATTCTCAAAGTCATTGAATGATGATATATACACTTTGATGTTTTAAACAGGTTTCTTATCCTTCTGATACTGTTTTTTTTTGCATGTTTGGATTTTATAAACAGTCAGCTTAGTGCCAGTTTTGTTTCACATGTATCCAAATTAATAAAAAAATCTTTTTTTTTTTTTGGTTATTTTTTGTAAATTTTGCATACTGTTGGGGCCTAGAAATCTTATAGAGAAAGAAGATGCACCAGGGGCAATATGGTAAACCACCATCCTGTATATCCTCATCGTTGGTTGTTTGGTCAGAGAAATAGCCTTCTTATGTTATTTTGGGATGAAAAAGGAACTAACTTCTCTCTTAAATCATCATTTTATTTCTTGCTTACAAAATCTATAATATTTTGTTGAGTTTATTAGCATAATAGCAGGATATAGTTGATTATGAAGGAAGATATGAAAATTGATAAGCATGTATAGCATATTAAAATTATCATCTTAGAAAATTAGTTAGGTATATAATATTTGTATGACTGTATACTTTTTTAAAAGTATTACTACTATAAACAAACTACTATAAACAAACATGAAATATGAATAGTACCATATATATTGTTTTTTAATCATATTGTTGTTTTTTAATTATCCACTAAATAGTACACATATATTATTTTTTAATCCCACTAAGTACACATATATCGTTTTTTAATTATATATTATATTTTAATCATAATGCAATTCTGCTTCTTTCCATGTTAACTTTTTGGTTTCTTTAGTTTTCAATCAGGTTTATTGGTTTTTCATATATTTTTTCTCTATTTACGTATGTTAATTGGGTCCTAGCATCGTACTCTATTATAGAAGACTTACCGCAGCAACGCGCGCAACTAGTTGTCTTTTAAATATCAAATCAGTATCATATATATACCAATTTCCACGAAGTCTGGGATTAAATTGTATGACAAAGCTAATAAGATAGATTACAAAGTGACTCATAAGACTTATGAGGGTGTTATTTCCATGTTGGGTGGCTTCAGTTGTTAACATTAGCAACATCAATTATAATATCTAACTAGCAAAGTTACCTGCGTATTGCAACTTGACTCGACGTATTGATTATGGAGATTGAAATGTAGATGAAAAGTGCTATAAGAATTTTAAAAACCCTCAATAGGACTTCATTATTCGTGTCCAATCGATGACGTTAACGTAGTTAGGTACTCAAATAAAAATATGAAGTTACGGCGATCCGTTTATGAAGATCGAACATACCAAGCTCTGTGGCGGGAGCCAAACCGGTTATTATAAAATTTTAAACGAAAACGGGGAGGCAATCGTAAACAATATTCACAAAAACGTAAACGCAAGCAAAAAATATGAAAGTTAAAAACTTACTAAAGAAGCTTTTAAAATAGTATAAAACGCGTGTTGCCATGATGATATTAACCACAAAAAAAATGCATATTGATGCGTTATGATTAAACAAAACATATTGAGTTGTGACGAACCAGTTACACATGTATTTATACCAACATAGACATGTAAATGTGATATGCAGATCGTAAAATGAAAAATCACAAAGGAAAAGAGATTTTAAAAATGTTACAAGGCAGAAGTAAAAAAACATAGAAACTTGAGAGGGGAATTTGTAGAAGTAAAAAACATAGAAACTTCAGGGGGGGAATTTATAATCGTATAGAAGTTTAGGGATAAAAGGAAAAGAAAAAAATATCCAGAATGAATCCTGGGACCTAGGACATAAATGAAAGACTCACGACCAACTGCACCACTACAAATCAGCGGTTTGTTGCGCGAACTTTTAGTATATATCATGAAAGCATGTTAGTGGGGGCATCCCACCGACATTGCATTTAAGGTTATATATAATAACCTTATTCAGTTATTTAATCCACTACAGGTGTATTGCATTATTTATGTTGTGTTGAGCATAGTCTTTGATATCCTTAACATTACATATAAAACTCCTTAACCGGTATAAACGAGTTTGGCAAGAACCAGGATTGAACCGTTGTATCAAACCAACGATTCCTATATTATGTCACATAAACCACATATTATAACGTTGTTGCCGCTGATTGTAATATTATACTATGTATTAAAAAACTTGTTATATTATATTCCTTAAATACCCTTGCTCAACGGTAACATAGGGTACTTATTTATGTCTTTTTGTTTTGTTCTTCAAAGTTGACACCTGTTAAATAAATTTATCAATGATTCATTTGTAAATTCAATATGCGTATGTATTCTTTTTGAAAACCACTAAAAGTTAGCTTAATCATGGAATCTTAGTTTCATCAATGCCCAGGTAACATAAAAGAGTCTGTGTTTAGCTTGGATGGTTTTAACAAATATTGTGTCAAACCGTTAAGTAACGATAGGTTGGAAAATTCACTAAAAACACAATTACGTTCAAAAGCATAAAAGCTAAATATAAAACAAATTTGTAATACAAAATAATAAAAATCCAGTCTAAATAACAAAATACTGTAACAAACTACAAAAATATAAATTCAATACAAAAAACATGGTTTTATGCTTTTAGACAAACTAGAAATAATGACTCGCGCGTTGGATGTATAGATGATTTTATATACATTACATAGTTGTACCAGGGATTACATATGTTAGAGCTGTAGGTAGACATTTACATGAATGCGAGTCATTTCTAAGATATTCCCCCAAACTACATACGATAGCATCTAATACCTTCAAATTGTGAATTGTAGGCTTTGAATTTACATATCTAAGCCTCAATTCAAAAGGGGTTCTGAGTGTTAGTGTGATGAATGTCGACCAATTTAGAGTACATGTCTGAATCAACTTGCCAGTTGTAGATCAACAAACTAAGATTTCTTTTCAAGCTTGTTGTGGTTATCCCCTGCATGTGTAGATTCATATTAACATATATTTATTAACACCATATATATCTATTTAATGCTTAAAACACAACATATTATTTTACTTCCTTTGGAAATAGTAAGAAAATTCGATACTAAAATCCGAAACCACTTGATTACATCAACATTAACGTTTAGATCTATAGATAGGGTTCTCTCACGTGAAAACATGTCTTCTTTCTTTAAGATATCAAGCCTCTACTCTTTATATATCTAAATCATATTACAGTAAAAAAAAAAACTTAAAAATAATTTAACAATTAAATAGGAGCAAAGTAGCATACCCATTACACTACCTGGTAAATCCACAAATACACTGCAGAATCCAATCCAACATGATCAAAGAGCTCGGTTCAGGCATTTTTAGTGCATCCAGCATCCAATTAAGGTACCTTAAATATGATCAATAATCCAAATCCACAAAACTGGTTACAAATGCACTGGTTGTTGCAAAGCTTGATCTTAAACCCCTTAGATACCATTATAAACCATGTCATATAAAAATTAAATTAATTGGGAATTACATATGAAGAACTGAATTCATCAAAAAAGCATAAGAATTGTATTCATTTTCGATGATGCTTGGTTTGAATGTAATTAAATTCACCAGGCATAAAATTCCCATGCCTTGAAATCGATTTCAAGAACAGAATACAAAACCCCAGACAAATCATAGATCTCTTAACAAAGAAGTAACATACCTGAAATTAAATTTGACATCGTTGAATGTGGAGGCGATTTCAAAATCAAATTTAACAGGTGGTGAAGATTAATTACAATATCTGGAATCAAACCTAATCCTTTCAACAATTTATAAAGTATAAAAAATTAAGATGAGATCAAAGAGAATGAAGAACAGAAAAAGGATAGACATCATACCTTCCTCTCTCTAAACGGCCGCCATCGGATGGTCCGCTCACCGCCGACACACCTAGTCTCCCTTCCTCTCTCTAAAACGACCACCACTGATGCTCAAATCGTCGACATCGGGAGAAATCAAGTGGTAAACTCGGTCGTCGCCTCAATCGGAGAGAGCCGGGAATGCAATCGAGGAGAGAGAGCCAAAGTCACACACAGATATCCTTGTTATTAAAATCCTTGTTGGGAGAATCAAGAATGAAACCCTTGAAACGGCCCTCAACCACCGAATCATAGGCGAACACCCTTAACCACCGCCGGAAGTAGAAAGTCACCGTCAACTGCCTCAACGAAAGAGATCGAGAGAAGCGACTGATTCTTCTCTCTAAAATCGGTGACTTGGCAATCTCTAAAAATGGTGACTACTTTCTCTCTCTTAAACTTCATGAAAGAGGTCTGTAGAAATGGAAGAATCATCGACGTGAAAGGATGATGGAGAGAGAGAGAGTTCTCTCTCTAAAACCAGCTATTCGTATCTCTTTCTGAAACCTGGACGATCGACAGACTGGGAGAGAGGCACCGTCAAAACCTGTGTTGTGAGTGATGTGTGTATGTATATCATATATCTAATAATACGCATAAGAGACTTGTATATCATGCAGTGAAACTTGTAAAAAAGACCCAAACTTTGCCGTTTAAATATATTTTAATTAATGTACGTTTTTATTTGATCTTGTCCATGTAAATTACGTAACTATATGTTTTAAATAAGAAAAAAGATAATATATAAAGAATAAAGGTCCCACGATCGGTTCCAACTAGACCTAATCGTTAAACCACACTATGAAATGAACCATATAGAATCGATGTCAAACTGATTGCCTTAAACACAATTATTTAAGGCAACAAACCAATGAAATCTAACCACGAAACTTATTATAAATGTACTAGGTGAGATACCCGTGTACTACACGGCGTACAAAAAAGACGATGTTAAGATTAAAGCAATTAGTTTATATTTTGGTGAATAGTAGTCATTTAAGTAAAACAATAGATTATATACATATTTTCGTTTATTCATTACGAATATGATGTGAATAAGAATTTGTATAGTTGACTATCAGGACGGTAAACATGTTTTGATTTCTTCCATGTTTATTAAAATGAATGCAAAAACATTAATTATTATAAAAAAATATATATATATATATATATTAAACAAAAAATAACCTATTATAAATGAAAAAAAAAGTTACTTCAAACTTTGAAAATAGTCCTTTGATTCTTAACCTCCTGCATGTAGAAATAAAAAAAAATTTAATTAATAAAGTACTTTTTAACAATAAAGTATAAATCTAAGGATTAAAATTAAAAAGAAGATAAGAATAACCTGAAATTGTCACAAATTTGAAAATATCTCCTTGTAGACCACATTTATTGTTTTATTGGTGCAATTCCCGTCTTTATCTAATATCAATAATTTCAAACCATCCCTGCTTTTCACTCTTGATAAAGCGACATATAATTGACCATGTGTAAACACTGAATCTTTCAAATACAAACCAACCTTAGA
>WOUH02000014.1:7521750-7532028 GCA_009936405.2 Stevia rebaudiana
AACTTGTAAAAGTTTTATAAAAATAGAGAGAATAGAAAGAGTGAGGTTATAAAAATAGAGAGAATAGAAAGAGTGAAGGAGAGAATTGAGTATGAATTAGGGGGTATTTATATAAAAAAGTTAAAAAAAAAAGTTTTTTTTTAATTCAAATCAAACGGTCGAATTTTTGTGCCCCCCAACGGTCATCTTCTTCCACAACGGCTTCATCCCCGCAACGGTAACACCCATAACGCCCCCATAACGCCTTGCAGGGGCGGTGTTTGCGGCGTTATGGGGCGTCGTCGACGGGCTCAACGCCCCCCATACCAGACATACCAATAGTCTTATTACCTTGATTCTGTTTATTACCTTCAAGACTTGAAATAATATTACATATTCGGAAATTTTGAATTCAAATATTAATTTTTATATATGTATAATTGTATAGTCATTGCAAGGCAATTGTTTCTTTAATAGTTTGTTCCGGCTGCAACGCATCGGGACGTAAATACTAGTATGCTTAATAAGTGATCTCTTTTGTTTCATTTGTCAATTTATTTATAACTTTTTCATATTTTTATTTTGTTCGTAGGTGTTTTATATCTTTATACTTCCTTGTTTTATTAAAGTACTAATCAACTCTTTTTTGTTTAGGCATTTGTTTGTAGATTACTTTCACTCCTAGAAAATTTGGCAGTCATTATATACATGTTAGTTTGATTCAAAGATGTTGTAAATCTGATTTCATCATATCATTAATAAATAAGTAAAAATGGATTTATAGTATTTTTTATAATAATTAAAACTGCTTCATTTTTACCCGGGCACATTTTTGAGTCGATCTACTTTTTCAGGATTTAAAGAGTGCTTATTTTACTCTATATGTGGTTTTATACTTTCATTCATGCTTTATCTATCAGAATACATAATGTGAAATGATAATGGTTAGAGGTAGGGTTGTAACAAAAATATCCTCCAATAAGCTACATCTTATGACCCGTCTAGACCGAATCGCTTTAACACGATTCGACTGGTCGTTTCAACCAACCTATTTTACGGCCCCACTGACGGAAATTTCTTAATCTCTGCTTTAAATGTATATTAGTCTAAATAGCACTACAACCTTTTAATTATAAACATATTCATAATGTTAGATACATGAAAAAAATATCATTTCTATAATAACACAACAGCTAATACCCTTATTATATACATTTAATCATGTGCATATTTAAAAATCCGAGAGGCCCCCTTCTCATAAATTCGATGATCCACAAACGAAGAAACAGAATCAGAGGAGCAGTTGAAAATGTCAAATCTTTCGAGGAATCAATGGAAGCTCTTGTGTTGTAGTGATTGTTGGGTAGTTGTTAGTGAGATGTAGATGGGTATTAAATGCAAGCTTTGTCATAGACCGTACGTGCATCTAAAGTTAACCTTAAACCTTTTAGTTTTTTTGTATGTTAGTATTAATTCCACCCCGTGCCTGGATTTGAACACATGACCTCTTAAACCTTTTAGTTAATTTTAAATTTTAAACGACCCTGAGATTAATAATTCATGATTAGGTGTTATTCGCAAATAACTGGTCAATTATATTGGGCTAATAAGTGATTTCTTTTATTCCATTTGCCAATTTAGTTATAATTGTTTTGCATATTTTTATTTTGTTCGTAGGGGTGCTATATTTTTTTTTCTTTCTGGTTTTATTAAAGTACTTATCAATTCTTTTTTTGTTTAGCCATTTGTTTGTGAATTACTTTCAATCTTAGAAAATTTGGCATTCATTATATACGTTTAAGTTTGATTCAAATATGTTGTAAATCTGATTTTATCATATCATTAATAAATAAGTATAAATGGCTTTATAGTTTTTTTATAATAATTAAAAATGTTTCATTTTTACCCGGGCACAATTTTGAGACGATTTACTTTTTCTGGATGTAGTATTTAAGTACATGTGGTTTTATATGTAGATTAAATAAGTACTTTTTTTTGTGAAAATATTACATTTGTACCCTTGCAGTTACGCTGTTGTGTTTGCAGCTTTAGTTTGTGGTTTGGCTTGTTTGGTTGGGATTGATTTTGGTGAAAAGCTACTTCTTCACTTGCAAAGTGCTTTGAGGTTCATGAAATTATTTCACTGTTTTAAATACAAATTTGGGTTTAGTTTTTTAAGCAATCTTTATAAACACAATGATTTTTTTTTATAATTCTCTATGATGTTTTATTAGGACGAGTATCAGAAGGAAGACAATAAAGAAAAAGAGATTATTGTTATTGAAAGATATAATCTTGTAATTAGAACTTATCAACACAAATTATTTATAAAAAAAAAAAAAGATACATGTTGACAAAAAAAAGTTCAGGACAAACCAACTCGTGTTGACCCGTACCAAATGCCTAAAAAAAACTACTTGTTTCTGCCCGTACCTACGTTGCTCAACCGTCTCAATGTTCCACCCGTATGTTACATGATCAAAGACCATTGAACAGAACTTGAGATGAATATAATATCAAATTACCAATTATGCATCTATGTTATTAGTCACACTTCCAGATCAAGCATTAGTTATATTTATGTTGAAATTATAAACTAATTATAGTTTAGGGTTGTTTATGTAATTAGTTTAAAGTTATAGTTTAGACAAATTATGTAATATTTAGAAGTTAGGAGGACCAATAATGAACAAAGGAGACAACGTTCATTAAAAGGAACGCAGCCACCGGTTCGGAAAGATAGCGACGGTCAACAAACACACCGGAACCCTAGGATTGAATCGGAGGAGACGACCGTGATCAAAAGGCGACGGTTGTGACGGTTAAGACGTTTCGGAACGGTTGCCATGGATTAGAATAAATAGGATTTCGATGTCGTATTATTTGTAACCCATTTTTAAGATTTGGATTCAATGTAGATTTACAATTATGTTTGTTGTTCTTGTTTGTTTCTTGTTTGCGATTTGCGTGTTTAAGAACGATTCAGGGACACGGGACCAACATTAAAAAAGTAAACCAAGGTAGAAAAGGTAAAAAAGATTTTGGATAAAAATGACAATTTAGATTTTTTTTTTTTGAAATGACATTATTGCCCATGTTGTTAACAGCTGTATTTTTAAAGGAGTTAGTCGAATGGACTAAAACAGCATTAAAAAAATGGACATGGACCCAAATGATAAAAAAATTCTTTTTATATGAAACAGACAATTGTAATCAAACCACATTAACGAAATTGACAATTTACTTTATAGGGTATTGCTAAACCTTCCCCTCTCTATTGTTTTACTTGTCACCCCCTTGTACTTTTATCTAAAATCATTCTAAATACAAAACTAACTCTTTTTGTGTAATTTTTTTTTCTATTATTACTAATGAGTTGATTAAGTCAAATTTAGATTTTTATTTAAATTCTAAAAGAAAATTTTATGAAATAATTTATACGACTATTTAAAAAGCTAAATTTTTTTTTTGTTAATTTTTTTAAAGTTTCTAAAAAGACCTTTTTCTTTAAACATTTTTTAAAACCGAAACTTTTTGTTTAGTGAAATCATTTTTTAACAAAATTTTTTTACCATTTTAAAAAAAGTTTTTTCAGTATTTAAGAAAAATAACGTTTTCTTCAAACTATTAAAAAAAATAGGATGTTTTCTAAATACGTTTTTACGATTTGGAAAATCCATTATCTAAAATTACAAGTTTTATCTTAAAAAACGTATTAAATTAAAAAATGCTTTTCTTCATTACCCTTTTATAAGTGGTTTACTTATCTAATATACATTTTTAATAGTCGTTATAAATTGCTTTTTTTTTGTTTCTACCTTTTTCAACTCAAATTTTGTTTAAAAAAATCAAGGGTTTGAATATGTTTGAATATGCCAAGTTTTAATTTATATCTTAGAGGAGGAGGTATGACTGACCCATTAATATCCATAAATATATGAAAGTGGTCAGTCATTCTTGCAACATTTATTAATTTATAAATGAAATTATTTAGTTAAACAAATACATTTTAATGTTTTATGTTTTTTTAGTCTTTGTTAGTTTTAATGTTTTTTAGGTTAAATATTAGTTTAAAAAAAATTAAATTGATGAAAAACATGTGTTTTTTATTTAATTTAAAAAAAGTTGATTTTGAAGAAGGTAAAAATAATATGACATGTCAGAATCTGATTGGAAAAGATTAAGTTTGAAGGGTATAACACCCTTCACCCTTATAGGTGGTGAAGAGGTTTCTAAATAGTTTATAATTAAGGAACTCACACATCCATATTTGTTTGGTTTTTCTTAAAATAATAGATAAAGCTATAAATTGATCACTTACGAAAGCAATAAAAAACATTTTAAGTTGCTAATTGCAAGCTAAACATGTATACTCATCCATCTTTGTTTTTAGTTTTCCTTAGAAAGTATATTAAAAAACATGCAAAACACATTTATTTTGTTTTTAGTTTTTCTTATACGTATATTAAAACGTTGTTGGATATACTTTTGTTATATAAATTTTTTGTCATTAGTATGTTAAACTATTCGTTCGGTACCCGTCCACCGGACGAGTATAAAACTAGTTAAATGTGAATTAGTGGTGATTGCAAACTTTTATATGGAAAGGTCAAGATTTTATCATATATATACAATTAAAAAAAGTTTCAATGAGGGTGGCCGCCTGCCTAACTTTGTGCTTGGGTACACGAATGATTAATCATAATGAATATGATAATTTAAATGATTTGTTGGCAATAAGAGAAATTAAACTACCAATTTACTTACTAATACGATTCAAACCATCATGTTACTCCTTTGTATCACCTTCTTCTTTATAATCCCAACAACTTCTAGATCAACAGACACCATAGCTGTCCATCAAAACATATCAGATGGTGAGACCGTTATTTCAGGGAACTCAAAATTTGAGCTAGGTTTCTTTAGCCCGGGTAACTCCAAAAACCGATACCTGGGGATATGGTTCAAGAACACGTCACCCCAAACGGTTGTATGGGTTGCAAACCGTGAAACTCCATTTACAGACAACTCGGGTGTGGTCAAACTGGAAAACAAAGGGAACCTAACTCTTGTTAATGGTAGCAACAAAGTCATTTGGTCATCCAACTCCTCGTCATCCGGTAATCTTGCAGCGCAACTTTTGGATACGGGCAATCTGGTAATTACGAATGGAAATGAAATTTTAATTTGGCAAAGTTTTGATTACCCTGGAGATACCTATTTAGCAGGAATGAAGTTGGGGAAGAACTTGATAACAGGGAGAGAATTATATCTGACATCATGGATGAGTGCAGATGATCCTTCCCCAGGCGATTATACATTTAAACTTTCAGCGGCTAAGGGTAAATACCAACAAGTATATATAGTTAGGAGAAGCTCTGTTATTACAACAAGAATCGGGCCATATAACGGCGGATCATATTCTGGCCTGGAAAAAATTTCTCCTAATGCTATTCCGACAGTTTCTTACATGATTGTGAATCAAAACGAGATTTATTTGACTTTCGTTTCCAAAAGTAATACCACCACATTCAGATCGACTGTAACTCCTGATGGTAAACGTGAGCTCTTGATGCTAAAATTTCCAAACCCGGAATGGATGCCGATAATTACCTCTCCAGTAGATTATTGTGACATCTATGGAGTATGTGGCCTGTATGGGAGTTGTACTGCTATCACTTTTCCAAATTGTGGGTGCTTGAAAGGATTTGAACTAAAAACCTTGGATAATGATACAAGTGTTTGTAGACGACGCATACCCTTGGATTGTGGGCCTGGAGAGGGATTTCTAAAGTTTTCAAGCATGAAATTGCCAGACACGGAGAACGCGGTCTATAATCGCACCATGAGCCTACAAGATTGTGAGGTAGCTTGCAAGAACAATTGCTCATGCACTGCGTACGCAAATCCAATCATCACCCCCGGTGAAGTTGAGTGCTTGCTATGGTTTGGGGGTTTGATTGATGTCAGAGTGTACCCAGAGAACGGGCAAGACCTATATGTTAGACTTGCGGCCTTAGAATTATCAGGTAAGCCAATATCATAATATATGTCATGTTAACCTGTTTTACAGCTTTCTAAGTCGGGGGTGTCTCTGGTGACAACCTCTCTGTCTTATTGAGATATGGGTAAGACTTGCTTTCATCTCACCCTCACCAGACCCTACTACTTAAATGGGATTTTACTGGGTAGTTAGTTCGTTGTTAGTTAGTTAGTTAACCTATTTTACAGCTTACTTCTTCGTCATTAAGTGTTTATGTTGGATTAATATGATCTAAAAACTAAAATAACCAAAGTTCGTAAGCAAACTTGAAGACAAGGCAAATATTGTTGGTTTAATATTTGATTTGCCTAAACATAACAGAACTTTAGCATTTATCCTAAGTTTGTATTAAACTTGTATTATAGTATATATTATAACCTAAGTATAGGTAGTTAACTTAGTTAAGTCGGTTAGGATGTTGGCACCAACTGCCATTCTCAAGCCTATATATAGGCTGTAAAACCCTTCATTCGTATGTCGATTATATATGTGTACTGTATATTTTGGTTCAGTTTCTTTTTCTAGTTCACTACAATACATTTCAAGATTCCTTTCAATCATTCAAACACAATAAATATATATGTTGTTTGTTAATTGCTGTAAACTTAACAGTATATTGTTTCCTTGAATCTTGTAAAATCCTCTAGAACTCCATTCCAACTTGCACAGAAAGAAACGAGTAGTTATGATAGTTACTTTGTCAATATCAACCATGTTGACTCTGTCAGGCCTCACCTTGGCATTTTACATTAAGAGAAAATCGAAGAAGAGATCAGATGCAGACAAAGATGGCAAGTGATATTGATTTGATTTGATATTTCAACTTGAGCTATAAATACAAGCTAATAATGTATTTTCTTTGTCATATTTTTAAGGTAGACCTGTAAAGACCTCCAATACAGATTACAAAGGTAATAGCAGCCAGCTGCGAAATGTAGAGGTTCCATTGTTTAGCTTATCCAAAATTTCTAGGGCTACCGACGACTTTTCAGTCAACAACAAGCTCGGGGAAGGCGGGTTTGGACCGGTTTACAAGGTAAATGATATGAATTAGATGTTCATGTCTAAGTAAGTACACAATTACATTATGCTAAAATATATTGGGGGTTATAGTTCCAGGCTCTCTGTCTATATGTAGTTGTAAACGATATCATACACTCGGCGCAAGTCTGTGCACAATTATTAATGTCAATGTTGATCTACCAGGGCCTTCTAGAAGGAGGACAAGAGATTGCTGTGAAACGGCTATCAAGGTCCTCTCGACAGGGGCTTGATGAATTCAAGAATGAAGTTATATGCATTGCTAAGCTTCAGCATCGGAATCTTGTGAAGCTCTTAGGATATTGTATTCAACGCAAAGAGAAAATGTTAATTTATGAATATATGCCTAACAAAAGCTTGGATACTTTTTTATTTGGTTGGGCTCCATCTCTAAGAACTCTAAAAATAAATATTTGTTAAAAAACTATTTTTTTTATAAAATAAGTTTTGCATATTAAGCAGATGAATCAAGAAAGTCGTTACTTGACTGGCCACAACGCTTCCACATAATTCATGGGATTTCTCGAGGTCTTCTTTATCTTCATCAAGATTCGCGACTTAAAGTAGTCCATAGGGACTTAAAAGCAGGGAACATTTTACTTGATTGTCATATGCATCCCAAGATATCAGACTTTGGTTTGGCTAGAATGTTTAAAGAAGACGAGAATGAAGCAAAGACAAAGAGAGTCGTTGGAACTCTGTAAGAATCCCTGAAGTTGATTCAAATTGTTCAGTACATTTTTGTATCTTTCTTATGACTTGTGTGTTTTAACTCAGGGGCTACATATCTCGAGAGTACGCGGTGAATGGCCTTTACTCAGTAAAATCTGATATTTTCAGCTATGGGGTTTTAGTGTTAGAAATTGTGAGCGGTAAGAAAAATAGAGGTTTTGTTCATGAAGACCATGATGAAAACCTTCTTGGACATGTAAGTGTGTTGAGTATATTCTTCCATTAATTAAAACATATTATGCACTCATGATGCATTTAGACCATGATGACAACCTTCTATTATTGGAGTCCTTTACGGGGCAAAAGGAAGAAATTTCCCTCATGGTTCCTAGCACATGATCGGGCTTAACCAAAAAAGTTAATGAGGTTAGCCAGAAAGGACCTAATTTGCAAGAAATTCCCCCTAAAAGATTCAAAATAAAACTTTTAAAGATAATTGATGTTTTCTGCAATTTCATGAAAACGTAAAGGACCATTTTTGTAATTATGTTTTAATATGTATAATTCTATATTTCTATGTAAGTGTCAGTTCAAACTGGGACCATTTAATAATGTGGAACCCAATAAAGCACATTTTGGCCCTTGTATCTTTCGCTTAGATCACAAATTTTGAAAGTATATATGTTTTAGGAGAACTATAAGGGATCTTATGTGTTTTTGTTAAAGAAAACTGGGTTTTGTAGAGAAATTCCACCACTTCCCTCCCCCTTCCCCATTGCGACTTTGGATGAGACAAAATGTTGAAAGTTGCAAACCCCCTTTGCAACTTCAAATAAAAAAGACAAAGCTTGTTCATATCTAATAAAAAAGACAAAATGTTTAATCTCTAATGATATTTTTCCTCGATCAACAAGTTAATCCAATAACACTAAAATAACCAACATGGGATACCTAAAAAACCCTGGTTACCTAAAGCTACAAAATTCCACAAATAAGTGTATCATGTTAATTACACGCCATGAATCAAGCTTGATACTTGCTTTTCGTGTGTTCATTTAGCTAGTGATTTGCTGGTTCTTATTTGAAGCTCTAAAACACCCATTTTTTTAAATGAACAAATGTGTATTGAGTAATGCAGGTGTACCTTTTGATATGATCTAACTTTTGTTTTTGTTTTTTTTTACTTGCATTCATATATAGGCATGGAGACTTTACAAAGAAGGCAAGTCCTTAGATCTAATTGATGAATGCTTACGCACATCCTATTCTGCTTGTGAAGTATTGCGATCTATACACGTTGGTCTATTGTGTGTGCAACAAAAAGTAGAAGATAGACCTGACACTTCAACTGTGGTTGGAATGTTGGGTGGTGAAGGGTCACTTCCTTCTCCCAAAAAACCTGCTTTCTTTATTCAAGAAGGTGAAATCAAGTCTACTTCAACTGTTCGTTTACCATCTTCACTTAATGGAGTAACAATAAGTCAAGTAGATGGTAGATAATGAGAAAATATTTATATGAGGTTTCATGTCATCTTTATATGCCTAAAATAGTTATTTAAAAATTGTATTATTATTTGGATGAGTGTGTACAAGTTACACACATGTGTGTGTTTGTTTATGTAAATTCTTTTGTCATATATACCTATGAATTTCAAGCCGAACAATGCGTCTCATTAGCCGGTGTTACTAAAAATGGCATGACGAATAGAACATATTGATAGAACTGAGAACAGGATGGGCTACCGGTTCATTTTCACACGTATGAATGCTTCTAGGTCGCAGTGGGTAGTTCTTCACTAAACTAGGTTGTACCGGAACACAAAAACAAATTCACCGAATTCACAATTCAATTCAGTTTTCTTTTTTAACTGATATTGTTTGGTTTTAGTTTTTTTGCACACCTCTAATAATAGTTGTTTTATTATTTATAAATTTAACCAATATAACATTGTTTTCAAGTTATTAAGTTCGGTTCGACCAAGGAATACATCTAGTTCGATATGACTTTTGTTGTGTAAACGTTGTCTTTTTAAGGCTACGTGAAATACTTTAATGATATGAAAATATTGTCCTCTAGAGGCTAGTTATGTGGAATACTTTAGTGACGGTGATATGATTAAAAAGTGAGTCATGTAAGTGTTATGTATGCAATAAGTGTGGTTACACCTACTGTCATGGGTCAGTGAGTGTAACTAATTAAATTAATTTCAAAATTAAAATAGGGCGTGTTGGATCGGGTAAATTCTCATACCAGCAGATCGATCCCAGCCACTTTTACACCATTTTCAACGTAAATTCTCACATGCAAACTATAGTCGTCTGGAAGCTTCGGTTATCGGTTAGGAGCAGTCTGAAGCCAGGATTCTCAGAGATTCTCCTAGTATCTCTCTCCTACTCTCTCTCAAGACTATCAGGACGTGCTAGCTCTAGGAGTGTGGACTCTTCCTCCTCTCTTCTTTATTATTAGCTACTCTCCTCTTCAGTTACACGTGAGTTCATAGCCCCCTTTATCACCTCACTGTTTTATAATACGGGGTGGGATT
>WOUH02000014.1:7532128-7546855 GCA_009936405.2 Stevia rebaudiana
CCTCCATCATCGTCGTCGACGTGCATCAGCCTCCATCATCGTCGTCGACCATCTTCAGCCTTCACCATCGTCTTCGAAGATTCAGCCTCCACCATCGCCGTCGACGATTTCAGCCTCCATCAACGTCGCCACGAACTCCGGCGAAACATCAGTCGAGTCGTCTGCTTCGCCGTCTTCTGCACCGCCGCCGCGTCTTCTGCTCTGCCGCCGCCGGTGACTTCGGTTTGAGAGGATTAGAGGAATAATGTCAGCAAAGTTAAGATGTGTGATTTGTTGATCATGAGAGAAATAATGCCGGAAAGTGATGAATTTGGGTGTCGTTTAGCTGGTCCCGACGGGTGAGTTTAGTTGGTCGGCATGAAGATGAAAGTGGTCAGCAAAAAAAAATCACCTTTACATTGCGCTACTGCTTTGAAAATGGTTGCCATACCTAAATTGTAATGGTAATGGGTTTATTGATTTTCTTTGATTCGTAAAATTTCATTGTTGAATATATTATTTGTTGTGATTTAGGTAAAAAATTGGTGTGATTTTGGTATGAAATTGGTATGATTTGCTATGCTACGATTTTAGAAATATGATTTGGTATGATGAAGGTATGAATTTTGTATGATTTTGGTATGAAATTAGAATGAAATTGGTATAAAATTCTAATGAAATTGTTATGATATGAAATGAAATTGAATTGATTTATATTCTGTCAGTCTGCAGGCGTTAAAAAACAAACAGTCTTCTTCTTGCAGACTGTAGAGGTTTGGTCCACCTCTTCTTCTGCAGATGTCTGCAGATGTGGTCCGCAGACTGCAACCATTTTACCTCTGAAAAACAAACAGCACCTTAGTGGAGTTTGAGCATCAACTGTTACTTTTTCAGCAAAATGCAATTAACTTGAGTAACTAGGATATATGATTTTGTGTGTTATGTAGTGCAAATCCTGATCAAAGTTCTAAATTGGTGATCCTTGCTAAATTGCTTCATTTTGTGGATGTATGATCTTCTGATAAAAGAATGAATAACAGTATAACAAAATTATCCCTTTGTTTAAGAACCATTTTTACAATTAGCACCTTACCTCACTAAATTTAATTCTTACTCCAGAACATTAAATCTGTTGCTGATTTGGTATTTTTATCATTGGATGAAATGCTTGTGACTTGGTGGAAATATGTGGATTCACATTTGTACATAATATTATACCTTCTCTCTTCATGTCATTATACATTTATACTTACCAAGTATATTGTAGATTTGGTTTAGTATCATAATGACATTTTTTTCCCATGTAAATGTTTACATCTGCAGAGTGTGTTTTGGTTCAAAAGATATGAATAACTCATGGAGGCAACGGGAGCTTGTATTTCTTCTTCTTTACGCAGCTATCTTCTACATTATCATCATTCGTTATTCACTCCAGCTGTCTCATGGTATTCTTTCTTGCTCTCACTTGCACTTTAACTCTATATACATCTATTTAAATGTATATATTCAGTTAGTCACTATAATTATTTTTCTTCTGTATATTCTTGATTTATCTTTGATTTGGCATATTGATATAACAGATCATTACAACAAGCTTTATGGTTTACGGTCTGGATTGTTCTCGGGTCTGCTTAATGTATGTTTTCATTTTTGCACAATATTATTTTACATTATTTGAGAAAAAATAAAAATTGCATTTTCTGGTTTTAATCTTTTTAACATATACATGGATCTGTATGTGATGATTAGACACATGTTTATAAAACCTGCAAGAGGTTGATATAACATATGTCAACTTCATATCTTATGATCTCTATGTGATGGTTTTATTTTTCTTTTGTAGGATGTCTCTGATGCACAATGGAGAAATTTTCGCAGCAATTTACCGATTTTAACCTTTGTTTTTGGACTTTTTACATTGATCGCTAACACACTGAGGGCATTTTGTAACCTCAAAGCTGAAGGGATGTCCATTCTTTGGCTTCTGATTTCATTGGCATATTTGTCATATCTACATGGAGCATTGTATGTTGTCTGTTTAATGCTTCTTCTTTTTTTTTTTTTTTTTCAAAATGAAGGATCCACAAAATATAAACATTTTACTTTTCATGTTCAAATTAAACATGAATAATTCTGGTTTTGTAACTTCATTTTTATAAACTGCAAGTAAATTTAATTGACAGACATATATTATTATTATTGTTTTCTGTATATGAATTTAGAAAAGTAACTAATTTGACACTTAAAAGTCAATTATCAACCTTTTTTAGGAGGTATTATGAAGCTTAACAGTTGGTATTCATATTTGTATTTAAAGGTTTACTCTAACATATTTCATCCCAATGCAGCATCATTTTTATCCTCTCAATCGCATCAGCCAATTTTCTTTTGGTTAAGGTAAAAGTAGTTACAAGTTTAGTAGTGTAACTGTTAATTTCTGTTTAATAAGTTAAATTAGCTGAAAAACACAAGATACTGCTTGATAACATAATATGCCATTAAAAATATACATAATGCCATTTGGTATTAATGTTTTATTGTGAGAAGATGCTACCATTGAATATCAATTATCAACAAATGATCTGCAACTCTTTTTTAATCTCTGTGATGCAGATATTTGGGCGAACAAAATATTTTCCATTTTTACTTTGGATATTCAACATATCATTTCTTCTTTGTAACCGTGTTTATGAGGGATACTCATTTGCGAGTTTTGGGTTAGTTTATAGTTGGTAACTTTGGCTTCACTTGGTGGTTTCTTAATTTTTTGTCATACTGTATAATGATATATTAGTTTACCTTAAAAATTGCAGAAATCATTGGGCTTATTTGGATAAATTTAGGGGTACATTCAGATGGCATATCTGCTTTAACTTTGGTATTACTTTTCCCTTTCTACTTGGATTGTTATTGTTTCGTATAATGTTTTTAGACTTTTAGTACATGTTACTAGCAATGTTGCAAAAATCGGGATTAATCGCTAATCGGTTCCCCCACCGTTGCAATTTCACCTAATCGAAGCCTAAAATTGGTTTTCGGTAAAAACCGTCAAAAATTTGTCAGAATCGATGAACTTTGAAGTATTTATGTGAATTTTGAATTTTCATATCGATGTGTGTATATACATTTATATGTATATTAGGTTTGAATAGTTACATATAAAAGTTCCAATCCGATTAATCCCTAGTCGGTAGCCCACCGGCTGACTAGCGCCTAACGATTTTTACAACTATGTTATTAGTAAATTTTGAGTTTTTTCTACTTCTTTTTATATATTCACAAGATTTACTTTTATTTTATTTATTGGCAGTTGTTTTGCGCATGATAAGCTTTGGATATGACTACCATTGGTCAGATCATAATACTTATTTTGATCAAGAGGTATATCTTTATTGCCAACACTCTAGTTTACAAGTCTTCATTTTCAATTTTCTTAAAAATATATTATTCCAGACTACCCGCTGCCTTTTTTGGAAACTACAATAAATGTTAATTCCATTATATGGATATTGGTAAATCAATGTAATAATATGGTTGTTTTGGTAACTACAGAAACACATCCAACACTGCAAAGCCTGTTCTTCAGGGAAAACATGCTACAGAATGTTACAGGCAAATAAAGTTATTTTTATGACACTAATGGTTTTATAATATCAATTTATCTAAATATAATATTTGTTTTAGCAGGAGAGAAGTGCGGGGATTGACAAGTTCTCATATACTTTATACCTATGTTATTTGCTATTTGCACCTCTCTATATTGCGGGACCCATTATAAGCTTCAACGCATTTGCCTCTCAGGTTTCGTTATAACCAACTATTCTTGATTAATTTTGAAATCTTCATGTTATGACATATAACCTGCACTTGTGGCAACCAACCGGTGTTGTAAAAATTGTTTGGCGCCAGTTGAGCGGTGGGGTGCTGACTAGCGATTTTAATCGGGATTAGTCGGATTCGAATTTTTTAATGTAGTTTTTCAAAATTAAATAGAGAGTAAATTGTAGTTTTCATCTCTGGGGTTTATATTTTATAAGTTTTATCAGTTTTGGTCCACCCTTAACAGTTTACGTCCGTAACGATTCAAGTCTTAACAGTTTTCGTCCCTTAACAGAAAACTGTTAGGGAAGAAAACCGTTAAGAATTTAAGATTTGAAACGTCAGGGACGAAAACAATTAAGGTTTAAAACGTCAGGGACGAAAACTGCAGTTTACTCTTAAACACACACATATTTTTTACCAAATTTTGACCCATTTTGACCAATTCAGACCAACTTTACCGCCTACCGATTTTATGGCCGATTAGGTGAAGTTGCAATGGTGAACCACCAATTACCGATTAATCCCGATTTTTACAATGCTACAACCAGTTTTAAGTGCATCAAGGCGGCAAAAAATTAATTTTGATATAAATTTTTTTGGGTTATTTAACAAGAATCTCACGAATGTGATATTTTGTCCGGCAGCTGGATACACCTCAGAAGAGTTATACATTCAAACAAGTGGTTTTGTACGGTTTTCGTTGGCTACTTTGTCTGTTTCTTATGGAAACCATGACACATTTATTCTATTATAATGCATTTGCTATCAGGTGAATATACATAAAGAACAAAATATTAATATAACTTGTTTAGCCTTTTTTAATTAATATAGTCTCTGATTGGTTATGTGATATTTAGTGGAATCTGGAAACAGTTATCGCCTATGGAGGTTTTTATTGTTGGATATGGGGTGAGACCTCATGGTACTTGATTTCACTTTCTCACTTAACATACTTTAATATGAATCATTTAAATTTTAAACTGTTTTATTTCTATCTTTTAATCTTTATGGAAAAAAGCTTGAAACTTTAATAGTCCATTTTACTGTAACAGGTCCTAAACTTTATGTGGCTCAAATTTTTCCTCATTTGGCGTTACTTCCGGTTTTGGGCACTGGTAAATTCATTTTAAAAAAGTTTTATTTTAATATGTTTATATTTTTAGCTCTACATTATTGCCAGATAACATAACACATGACTTTTCATTGGTTTTATGTTGAAGTTAAGGAATTATAATGACTACTTTTTTATATTATCGTCTCAAATATTATTCCAAAAATAAGATTTAATAATCTAGTTTTTCTATTAACATGATTTAGGTGAAACATAAACTTGAGTTTTTTTTTGACATGTTTAACCTATTTATTTGCTTAATTATAAGCTAATTCAGTTTGTTATGTAAAACACAGTTAAGTGGCGTTGAAGCCCCTGAAAATATGCCACGTTGTATAAATAACTGCTACAATTTAGAAAGCTTTTGGAAAAACTGGCATGCTTCCTTTAACAAATGGCTTGTGAGGTACAAATTTTAAATGTCACCTTTTTTTGCTTATTTATTTATTTATTTATTTTTTTAAGTTAAGAATAACATACTTTATTTTACAAATGAATATAGGTACATGTACATTCCCTTAGGGGGATCTCAAAGAAAGCTTTTAAATGTGTGGGTTGTCTTCACATTTGTTGCAATATGGCATGATCTTGAATGGTATCTTTATTTTTTTATTTTATTTTTGTTAAATTCTTTATGTTACTATTTTTGGGTCCCACTTGTAATTGTTTATTTTATGTACAGGAAACTTCTTTCATGGGCATGGCTGACATGCATATTCTTTATTCCTGAAATGATTGTAAAATCAGCAGCAACTTCTTTTAAGGTAACCTAGTTGAATTTTGTAGTTTTTTCAATATTTAACTCATATTTCACCATATAAAATATATTTGTGCAATATCTGTCTCGAAAATATTGCAACCATTGAATTAAAATACCGTTTTTGCAGGTTGATAACGGTTTTAAGGAGTTCATTTTCCGTGAGCTTAGTGCAGTTGCTGGTGCCATTACAATCACTTGTTTAATGGTTTGTATCGGTTTGAAGTTTTGAAATTAATTTTTAAACTTTCCATCTTTGCATAAATTACATAATTTTTTTTTATTTTTAGCAGGTGGCTAACCTTGTTGGCTTTGTTATTGGACCTTCGGGCATAAGTTGGCTAAAGTCTGTTTTTCTTCAGACCCAAGGTTTTTATTTTATTTTATTTTATTAAAAAAATAATTATTTCTTGTTCCATTTATTTTTCCAAATTGTAATTTTTTCCAAAACTGTAAGCACACAATACTGTGTGAGGTTAACAAATCTAATACTAATAGTTGATTCCAAAAAATGCCATGTGTCATTTTCTAAATTTTTAAAATTTTTCAAACTTTTTTATTTAATTTGAATCCAAATAATTTGATATTATCTTATAATTACACCATTATAAAAAATATATACTTACGATTATATAGGTAATAACTCAATGTATTTGCATAAACCACTTGATTCAAACAATAATCGATATATGTTAACTCGAAGCTAATTTATATTTTTAGATAAATTAAATTTGAATACAAATTTATTTTATATTATCTCATAATTACATCATTAAAGGAATTTATATTTAAAAACTTTTTAATGAATAAATTTAAAATATAAATGTTGATTATTTAACCTCTCGTAATACACGGGTTTTAAGCTAGTTCTTCAAAATATTGCAGGATTGCCTACACTTTTTGGGTTACTTGTGACATTTTATGTTGGCACAAAGGTACAACAATACCATAACTTTAAATCTTTAGAAACCTCAAGATGAAATTACCGATCAATAAGTAAAAAAGTTTTTAGTTCTATCTTTTATATTAAATACCCAAGTAGTCGATTTCAAACAAATTGTTTTTCCTTTGTTGGAAGGGCTTGATCGTCGTTTCACTTGTTATTTACCATTGATTATTGCTTTTTCATGGACCATCAGAGGAGTATTTTCCGAGTTGCAGAACATGGTTTAATCATAAATCTTTGTTTGATTGCAGCTTATGTTCCATGTATCGGATTCCAAGCAAAGGACACACCAGAATTAAAAACACAATTAAATTCAGTTATTAAAAATCTTCAACTTTTGATGTGCCTTGAATTAGATTTTTCTTTTTCTTTTTTTGTTTTTTTTCAAGGTTGAAAGTTTAAACACAATTTGATAGATTTTATTCAATCAAAGTTGGGAAAGTATAGTTGTACATTTTTATTCTTTTGTATTTTGCTATAACTCAGTTTTTTGTTGTTTCATAACGACGCCACCAACAACTTACAGTATGTGGTATGGGCAAGTGGGTGATACGTGGGTTAATCGTGTGTTTATGAAAAGGTGAGTTAAATGTGGTTTTAGTCCATATATTTTGATAAGAATAACAGTTTTAATTCAAAAGTTCAAATTTGTTTTTTCAACAATTTGTTTCATCTCTCATTTCTGCTAACTCAACCATATGCACATAATGAGAGGGGCATATCATTTTTACTAAATTGCCCCTTCCACAGTATGCACATGATTATTAGTTAACACCAGCTCTTGATAGTCTCAAGTGAGTGTATGTATATAAAACCATTATTTCTATCCAACCGCATTAAGAGGCTTAAGGCATAGAGTTCCAATGAAGATCATTACTCATGCTCTAATCATTCCATCAAAGGAAAATATACTCATCTTTGACTAGAGACGAACAATAAACTTGTGACATATGACCTATTGTATCACTAATTGTTCCTTCTTGTAGTTGTATCACCAGTTGTTCGCTTTGCACATGAGGAGCTCACCTATCTTGGTACTACGATCACTTAAGCAGGCTTAACTATAAAGTTCTTCTCTCATCCACTACTATACGCTGAACACGTTCATTTTTCTAAACATTTTCGTAATACCATTTACTTTCGAATGTTTTTTTGTTACTTTTGTTTTTAAACCTTGTTTACGATCATGCTCTAAACATCTCTTGATATCGTTTTACATTACTATTTTAGATTTTTAGAAGTTTCGGTTTTCATTTTTTATATTCATTTTTAAACTGAGAGTTTTTTTTCTTAAATTTAATTTCTAAAATTGTTTGGTTATTTTCAATTATGATTAGATCGGATTTGTGAAGTCCAAAAAGTTAAATGCCTAAAACTAATAAACTAACGTAATGGCCCGTATACTCCGAAAGTTAAAACTTAAGGGCTTGTTTGATTGGACGGAATTGGATAGAATTGAAGAGATTTAGAATTTGAATTCCATCACTCTTCGTGTTTGGTTGGCTATAAGAAGGAATTGGAATTGAAATGAATTCCAACCAAATCCTTAAAATTGATGGAATTCAAAATCCCCCTATGCTTCAAGAGCTTTTGGAGGATTTCATAGGAATGTTCTATGTACTTCCACCAACCGCCTCCAACTACCACCGCCGCCACCCGCTGCCACCATCTTCCGCCATCACCGTTTTCTGCCACCCGCCACCACCAGCCGCCACCCCCTTCTGCTAGGGGTGAGCACGGTTCGGTTCGGTTAGGTTATTCCCTAAAATCGTAACCGTAACCGAAATATTCGGTTATTAGTTTTTAATAACCGTTCGGTTTTTTGGTTTCGGTTTTTCGGTTTTCGGTTTTTCGGTTATATTATCAGTTTCGGTTCGGTTTTCGGTTATTTACGGTTTTTATATATTATTTTATTTTTTGTTTTTTTAAGTAATAAAATGTAAAAAATGTAAACACCTAGACTATTAATTGATAATTAATGAAGTGATTTATGAGACGATATGAATCAATAGTGGGAAAATATATTTCGCCTTTTTAAATTAAACCGTTATCAACAATTTAACATACTTAATGATAAAAGTTGATGTATAAATTTTACTAATATAATTACAAAACATATAAGAACGATCTAATCATGATATATAAATATTTAAAAGTTTAGTCTATTCAATAAGTACTATTAAGCAAATAAAAATACTAATATATATACATGAAAGCATATTAAATCTATATAAACACTAGTATATTTATAAAAAAAATTATAAAAATTAAGTGACTCGGTTCGGTTCGGTTATTTTGGTTTTTTAAAAAGGAATAACTGAAACCGAACCGAATGTTTCGGTTTCAGTTTTCTTTCGGTGTTTTGTTCGGTTCGGTTATTTCAGTTAATTCGGTTCTGGTTCGGTTAATTCGGTTTTTTGCTCACCCCTACCTCCTGCCACATGTCACCACCGCATTCTGCCACCAGCCGCCACCAGCCAGCAACGCCACCTCCTTCTGCCACTTGCCGCCACCGCCCCCGTCAACCGCCGCCACCGATTGCCACCACTGTTCGTTAGAGACGTACATTCCAATTCCATAACAGATACAACCAAACACATTGTGTATTTTTTAAGGAATCTTATAAATTTTAATTCAAATTCCATTTCTAGTTCAAATTCAAATTCCATTACCAAAGAATTTCACGAAAGGCCGTAGTTCACGATTCTATTCACGACCTCAAGGTGTTAATTTACTCATAAGTTTAAGCCCTAAATTGGTGACGACTGATTCTTCGTTCAAACTTCAAACCGTAATTCGGAAGATCGAAACGTCATTTACAGGTAACTTTTGTTTAACTTTATTATCCGATTGTTTGTATAAGTGTATAACTACCATCGAAATCATATGACTTTAGAACAACAATGGATTGCCGGTTACTATAAACTCCATATCTGGATGATCTGCTCTGTTGTTTTAATCACATTAGAATCTTGTATTTCAGCAATTCTCAAAATCCTAAATGGCGGACAACTTTCCGTTTGAAATTCAAGCAGAAATCATGAAAAGGCTTCCAACCAAATCACTGATGCAGTTGAGATCAGTCTCAAAAAAATTGAAGTCTTTGATTGATAGTTCTCAATTCATTGCTGATTACAGCTTTAATCACATTCATCAGCAGCATCTATTAGTAAGTTACATTGTATCAGAAAATTCTAAACAAATGCATGTTTCATTCGTCGATGTAAAACTTGATAACAAAACTTTTCCACAAGAAAAGTTATCCTCGCCTGTACTGATCTCCGGATTTACCAGACCTAAGATGACAGCTAGCTCCCCAGGCTTGTTCTGCTTGTACAATATTAATTATAATAATAATAATGAGCGCGTAAAAATCATCGCGCCAATTGTAGTTTGGAATCCGTCTGTTAAAAAATCAGTTGTGATTGATGTTCCTGACGTGATAGAACCAGGATTTGAACTTGATATTGGTTTCGGGGTTTGTCCTCACACTAGAGACCCTAAGCTTGTCAAGATTAATTTTAATTTTAATTATGGTGTGAAATCAAGATTAATATTTGTTCCTTGCAAATTTGAGATTTATACATTGAGCTCGCGTGTTTGGAGAATTATACCTGCTATCAATCAATTTCGTGAATCAATCGACTTGAAACATGGGCAAGTAGTTATAGATGGGTTTATTTGTTGGCTTGCTTATGATCATAGTAGTTCAAAGAAACTAATTGTTTCATTTGATATCACAAATGAAAAATTCGTGGAAATATCACTTCCTATTACTTTAGCTTGTGACGATAACCGTCTTGTTTTATCTAAGCTAAATGAGTCACTTGCTGTGGTTGAGGTAGTTAAAGAGGTTGAGAAAGAATCTTATGGTGTATGGATGATGGAGGCTGGTGTTCCAAACACGTTTACAAAGTTATATACCGTAAACTTGCCAGAAGCATGACTACAAACCCGTTTACTTGGATTCGAGAAGAATAATGAACCTATATTTAAAATGACAAGTGTTGATTCCGATTCAGATGATATTGTTGTTAGTGAAGTCAACTCAAAAGACATTAATTTTATTGGGATTTTATGGAAAGGAGTTTGTTTTGGTGCAAGTTCCTACATGGAAACACTACTTTTGCTTGATTATTGATATGGTAGTTTTATTTTACATAAATTATAGGCTAAGATTGTGAATAATAAAGTACAAATCTTATGATTTCCTGAATTTTAGTAATAGGTTTTTAATGATGTGATTTAAGGTTAAACGTGACATTTGGGTGCAAGCTTATCTAAAGCTGCAGTTTGCTGGATTACATCTTTTTTTATTTTTTTTTTTATTTTTTATATATTAGTGTCTGTCAATTTGAGAAGAACAGAAAAGACATTGTAGAAGAAAGCTATTAGCTAAACAAATCTATGATTATTATAACAATTCAACCCTCAAACGATAACAACTATTTCTAAACATATCAATACTTCCTTCTTTTACGTTTTTGACCAGAAAAGTTTGATTGGTGGTGATTGCGGGCTGCATTGTTTGGTGGTTGTTGTGGCGTCAATGGTTGGTGGTTATGATGGCGGTTAGCAGTAGTTGGTTGAAGCGGTGGTGACAAGAGTAGGCGGTGGTTGTAATGAAACTAGTTTCTGGTTGGTAGACTATATGCCAAAGCTTACTTAAGGTGGTGAAAGAAGATGGTTAGTAATTGCCTAATTGGGCATAAAGTGATTTAAATTAATAGTCAAGGTCGATTTGTTACTTGGAACAATTTGCGGAGGTGTACTTGTGAAAGGAAAGATGATATATTAATATGCAATTCTTAGCAAAGTAATACATTTAAATAAAAAGCAACTTCTTTTAAGGTGATCTGATGTACTTGTATTTTTTTAATGTTGAAATCTAATGTAGCATATATAAAGATTTAGAGAAGGTTTGTGCTTACAAGAATATTGCAACCATTGATTTGTAAACTGTTTTGCAGGTGGATTGAACTTCTAACACAACCCATTAACTCTAAGTCGAATGAAACATGAATGTCCATGTATGATCATCGATGAGTTTCACATCAAGGTTGGAAGAAGTGATTGCATTGTGGTGTTACCAATATCGGGTGAGACACACAAACAACAAATGTATCGGTTCGTTAATGTTTGGTTAAATGCTTAATCAAAACCACATGTGATTTATAGATTGATCAAAGAACCTTATCATAACCATCCGTTGACTTCGGTTATTATAAAATTAGGTTCGGTTGTGGTTTGATTATCGATATAATTTTTTTTTATAGTTATTGTTTGCTCAACCGCAAACCCAGTTCAAGAATTTATAAGCTACTCTTGTTAACTATTGTGTTTGATTGGTTATGAGAATGAAATGGAATTGGAATAAATTCCAACCAACTTAACACTAGATAGAATTCAAAATCATCTCATGTCTCAAAGGATTTCCTAGGATTTAGAAGGAATGTTTTAGAAACCCACCACCGAACGCCCCAATTGTCAATGATGCCACCACCCACCCCTTATCGTTATTACCGCTAACTGCCACACCTGCCACCCACCGCCGACCGCTGCTGCTATCTTCCACCACCACTGATTCACTATATGCTACTACGTAAATAGAGATGTCTCCTACGTTACCCATAAT
This sequence comes from Stevia rebaudiana, assembly GCA_009936405.2. Taxonomy (NCBI): domain Eukaryota; kingdom Viridiplantae; phylum Streptophyta; class Magnoliopsida; order Asterales; family Asteraceae; genus Stevia; species Stevia rebaudiana. The sequence continues at coordinate 7,544,379 of WOUH02000014.1, forward strand.
ATGTGGAAGTATCAACGTAATTTCATAGAGTCATTCCGCCACCTACCACAACTGCCACTTGCTACCTGCTAGAACCGTCTACCAGCTCTTGCTGCTACCCACTTTGCTACCACCCACCACCACATGTCTCCACCAACAGTGACCAACAAAGCTATCATCCACCAATAAAGTTTTTACATTCCAAATTTTCTACGGATGTAATAAACAAACTCGTTTCATATTTTATGGAATCTTATAAATTCCATTTTAACCACAATTCACATTACAATTGAACAAACTTCACGAACCAAACGACCCGTATGTTATAACAAAATACAGATGAAAAAGTTGAGTTGATTTCGTTTAAAAAAAAAAAGCACACAATGTACTCAAGGCTAATTGGTAGCATTGTAATTGTTATATTAAGATGCTACCTCTTAATCGGTTAGCATTAAAAAAAGTGTTTGTTTCATCAAAATTCCACTTGCTAATGGTTCAGCTAGGTTCTTAATGGGTAAGCATCTAGATTAAGAACCTTGTTGAACCATTTAGCAAGTGGAATTTTGATTAAACGAACACTCTTATTAGACCATGCGGTATGCCTGAGCGAGTGAGTGTAAGTGAGTGTGTCACGTAGGCACCACACATGAAAGAGAATAAGTCACTTGACACTCACTTAGGGGGCAATGTCGTGTGAGTGTGAGTGAGTAAAAAGTATGAGGATAAGATGGTGTATTAAAATTGAGGCGTGGATACTGCCATGACATGGCCCAAAACACCAAGTCACAAGCTAGCGGGGGCAGTGTTGGGAGTTGCTCTAGCTACCCACGCCCACATGGCATACCGAGCAGCCTTAATGTTGTTCGGTTAAAAAACAACCAAACAGTGACTTTTTTGAACGGTTTGTTACTGGTTAGTTGTTAGTATCAACAAGTTAGTAATTAAACGATTACGCCCATATTAAACCTAGGACCTTCAGAGAAGTAAAGTTTCTCACATTCCAAATAGTCACTTACCAACGTGCATTAGCCCAATGGTATCTTGAGGTGGTAGGGTTCAAAGTCTTTTAATAGACTTGTGATTAGTAATATTAAGAGGAGATCAATTTACCTTTGAAAGAAAAAACATCCGCTTCATCATCATCATCAATTCATCATTAAAATCGAATTACCAAAGTTTAAAAAAAGTTTCGAAGGCTTGAATGCCTAAACTAATGGACTACCATAATGGCACATACTAGGGGTGAGCAAAAAACCGAATTAACTGAAATAACCGAACTGAAAAAACCAAACCGAACAAAAAACCGAAAGATAACCGAACCGAAAAACCCGAAACCGAAACATTCGGTTCGGTTTTGGTTATTCCTTTTTCAAAAACCGAAATAACCGAACCGAACCAAATCAAATAATTTTTATAATTTTTTTTATAAATATACTAGTGTTTATATAAATTTAATATGCATTTATGTATATATATTAATATTTTTATTTGCTTAATAGTACTTATTGAATAGACTAAACTTTTAAAGATTTATATATCATGATTAGATAGTTCTTATTTGTTTTGTAATTATACTAGTAAATTCTTACATCAACTATTATCATTAAGTGTGTTAAATCGTTGAAAACAATTTAATTTACAAAGGCGAAATATGTTTCGCCACTATTGATTCATATTGTCTCATAAATCACTTCATTAGTTATCTATTAATAGTCTAGGTGTTTGCATTTTTAACGTTTTTGTTACTTAAAAAAAACCAAAAAAAATAATATATAAAAAACAAAAAATAACCGAAAACCGAAAAACCAAAACCGAACGGTTATTAAAAACCAATAACCGAATATTTCGGTTACAGTTACGGTTTTAGGTAATAACCGAACCGAACCGAACCGTGCTCACCCTGGCTCTCAGTAGACTTCAATTTAGAACCTCTTATTTGAAAAGTACAATACTACCATTGGAACAAATGAGCATTGGTTAAGATTTATTTAGTATGACACATTATAGAAAAACTCTCATTTGACCAATAATTAAAGGTAAATTGGATTTAAATAATTCAAAATTTGACCAATTGGCCTACAATAATCCATACCCAGCTAATTCTTGCTAACAATCCCAACTTTAACACAATTTACCACCGGCAGTACCTCGTTAACAGAAGCTAACACTGTTAGTTATTTAGCTGACGTGGCATTTGTTTTTCGTTTTCCATTTAACCCACGTGGCGTTGAATTTAAAACACATGGGACACATAAGCATATCCTCATCGTCATATGCTGATGTAACTAAACCCTAATTTTGCATCCCCCAAATTCATTTTGGCCGATTGAGTACTTGTTCGTCTTCATCCAGCATGCTAATGTAACTAAACCCTAGTTCTGTTTTACTCGCAACAGAGGACGAAGAAGAAGAAGTACTCATTGTCACACCCTAGCCGGCGGCGGAAACACCGGCCGTGACCTCATGATTGCTCAATAGCTCAATGGTTACTAATAATA
>WOUH02000014.1:7546955-7560691 GCA_009936405.2 Stevia rebaudiana
AACTTAACCCCATCACCACAAAAACCTAACCCCCAATGTTCCAAGTCTTAACAATTTTCGTCCGTAACATTTTAAGTCTAAACATTTTCACCCTCAACATTTTAGGTCTTTATAGTTTTCGTCGTTAAGACTTGAAATATTATGGACGAAAACATTTAAGGATGGACTGAAACTTTTAAAGTCTTGCAACGCTTAGAGACGAAAACCACAATTTACTTTATTTAAATTTTAAATTTGACTTTTCTTTGATTTATATAATTACAAACTAAATTTAAGGAAATTATATCTAAAAACTTTTTAATGAATAATTTTAAAACTCAAACCACAATTCATAGTCATATGTTAAACATTTATTTGTTTTAAGTGTTTACAACATACTAATTTAAAATAGAGAAAATTACACTTTTTGTCCTTTACGTTTCCACTGATTTTCAGTAGATGTCTTTTAGCTTGAAAATGGATGGAAATAATACTTTATATTTTCAACTATTTCGTGCTTTATCCTTTTAACTAACGCTAGTTAGATGTTTCTGTTAAGTTGGTCATGTGCAATGCACGTGAGGGCATTTTATGTGTTTAAAACATAGGGGGACCATTCTTGTAATTAATTTAAACAACTTATTTAAAACCATTATTAAAACTAAAAAAAAGTTGCACATCATCCATCATATATCATCATCGCCATCCATCCTTCACCACTGATCCTCACCGTTCGCCACCCACCTTGGTTCCCCACCACCGTCGGTCGCCCGGAGTTGTCTCTACCACTGGCAACCTCCCAAACTGTCATCGGCAGTTGCACATACCACTCAAACCACAAGGTCAACAACAAAATTTCAAGAATATGTAAGACAGTGAACAACGAGAGCACAAAGCCAAAATACATGAGATTAAAATTCAACATGTAGATCATATTGAACTTAAAAACTGATTTTGACCTTCTTGGTTGCCGCAACAGACAATCTCGAGCCGGAAATAGGGCTAATCACCTGAATCGAGACTGTGGTCGTCGATATGGCATCACCATCATCTGAACCTAGCTTTTAAAACCTTACTCGCCCAAATTTTGCCACCCCAACAGCGTCGCCACCGTAGGCAGCTTCGATTGCTGCATCATTTTCTTACTCGCCAGAGATCGCACGTGTCTTCTCCCTTTTTTTCGCAGATCCAAACACACACATGGTGGTGTGTTTGTGCGTGCTTAGTTTTAATAAAGGTTTTAAGTAAGTTATTGTTTAAATTAATTACAAGAATGGCTCCAACTTATTATAGTTTTTATTTGGTAAACCAAATTTTGAGTTAATTTTAACAATTTTGTCCATTGGCAAACCATTCATTCAACCATCAAGATATTTTATCGCATTATAAAAGCCTACTGGTTCAAGCATTCTAGCGCCAAATTAGATAAACGCACAGGGAGACACGAAGACTCCAGGTTTCTTCTCTCGATTATCTTCTGTATAACAACTGCTAATCCATAGATTATATGCTGATTATTGCTTTTTATCGTACTCTAATCTGATTGATTACGTTCTACGCCTATGTTGAGATCATTGAATCATGACTTTCGTTAATTATAGACCAGATCTCGGGAGCATTTAGGCAGATTGGCCATGATCGAATGCAATTTGGTGAATATTCTACGATTATACATGTTTAGGTCTTATTATACCTGACGATTAATGTCAATTTCTACATTTGAAGATGTAATAAAAATCTAAATGTTTATGTTTTAATCGTTAATCCTGTTTGGTTTGCTTGTATAATTTGATGAATGATGTCTCACTTCCTGTTTAATTTCTTTAGCTACTGGTTTCTATTAACTTGTTAACCTGTTATAGTGTTTACTGTAGCTATGAGCTGTTACTTTTTGGATTGTTTGTGACCTGATGCTCGTATAAATCAGTTAAATATATAGGTAATGATTGTTGCAATTAAGGCCTGATTGCTTTGCATCTTTTGGATCTTGTGAAGTACTAGTACGGAGAAGCTTTTTTGGATGTAATTACTTTCATGAAAATTGAAAGTTTGTTCTCACTAACTTTGTTTTCAAACTGTTTGTATCATCTATATTGCATACATTTCTTCTAAATCTACCATGTGTTAATCCGTTTAGTTTTATGCTCAACTAAAATAACATTTCCCCGGTCTGATATGCAGATGGCAGAATCACAAAAAACAGAAGCTCCTGTCAAATCAAAGGAGAAAAATTCGCTTCTAGGTAATATAAGTCCCTAACTATTCTTACTGAATTAGTTCATAATTTAGGAGAATTTTCAGATGTAGCCAACATATGAGTTATGTCAATTTATCTAATCTCTTAGTAAGATACTATTGTTGTAATTCAAACTTATTGGCAATATGAGGGACTCAGTAATATTCTTGATCCACTAGCAGATATGGACATTGACAAAGATTTTCTTGGATCATGGAAGTCGATGTCCATGGGAGATGATGGAATGGATTTTGACTTTGGACCAACCACCAAAGGCAAGCAGAAGGCCTTTAAATTTGACAAAATGTGAGCACTGCAAAGTCTCATAGTTGTATGCTTATTTTGTATCTGATGGAGGACATATGTACTGCTTATTTAAGAGATAAATTATCAGATAATTATCCCAAACATTTGTTACATAACTTCTCTTTCAGGGATATGGATTTCTCTCTTGATGCGGACTTTGAGAAGATATCATCATTCAAGATGGACATGTCTGGTCTTGATATATCATCATCTCCTGCAAAGAAATCTGGAAAATCGAAAGAAAGTTCAAACGTAGTATCTTCTGGTGGAGTCAATCGAGCAAAAAGAGAGACCTTTGCATTCTCATTTGATTTTGATGAGTAAGTGTATATAAACATATCCAAGTCTTTTCCATATTATATAATAATTGTTTAACATTCCAATTTTTAAAGTGAATTGGTTTATGTTTTCATAGGTTCGCAGATTTGGGTTTTGAGTCGAAAAAGACAAAAGCAGATGATAACTCTAATAAATCTAATGATATAAAAGGAAACTCAAATGCAAGTAGCAGTGGTGGTTCTGGTGACTTTTTGGCTAAAGACATTGATGCATCTGAGGATGATGGTATATCAATAAAGCATCGAGCATCATGGGGTGTTACCAATTCAAAGATTGATACTCATATGGACAGCATTAAGGATCTTGATCCTACAAACAAGGATGAAAAGTTGAAATCTGTCATAGATGATAGCTCTCTTTTGAAAACTGCAAATTATGAAGCAAAAGAAACAGAGAGAACAATAGAACATATACAAGAGTCTCCTTCATCAGAAAAGAGATATTCTCCAGAACCTCTTGATCAGAAACTTGCGCAAGATTCATATGTTGGTTCTAAAGATAGCAGTTTTTCTACTGAAGATGTGCAAGAAGAAGATTCTAGAACTTTGGATAAAATGGTGAGCCCGATAACAGAGGATGATCAAAAGGACAATGCTGAGTTGGTTTCTACTAGAAATTATTCAGCACATATTAACGCACAATGTGAAAAAGGTGAAATGTGCGAGACGAGGGATGATGATGATGTAATCACTAAACAAATCGATGGTAGTGATGCAAGTAAGGCTAATTTACATCTTGAAAGTCATGTGACATCTGGGATTGAGAATTTGGTTCATGAAGATATGGTTAATAAGAGGAATGCTGATTCATCTTCTGAAATTCAAGGGGACTTGCTTTGCAGGTTAGAGTATGCATTTCTATATGATGGATCTCTGTTGATATGAGAATAATGCTTAAACTGATGATACATTTCACCACCAATTGGAACTTCCTGCAACTGATGACTGTGCAGATTATAATTACTTTATACAGCATAAAGTTGAGGATATTAGAAATCTGTTTAATCTTAGACTGTTTTTGATCTTATAATTATAGGCAAAATTCTTAACTTTGTGCTAGACACAAGTGTAACAATCTTTCTGATCCTTTGCAGTGGAACCACAACTGAGGCGTCTGATAAAGAGAGAGAGAAAGTTCCAATCAGGTCAAAATATTTTAAAAAACAAAATGGAAGTGAATCTGAAATGCAGCCTTCAACAAAACTCATCTCCATTGGCAACAAAAGAACAACCAACTTACCAAGTAACCCTGCTTTAGAAAAAAGGTGAAACTTTCTTTTAAAGCAACTTAGTTTTTCATATATCATGAATAGAAACAAAAAAAAAAAAACATATTTGAGACTTTTACAGGGAGTTTGACTCTGGAAGTTTGGAATCTGGTAGCAAATTTACTGGTGTTTCAAGGTCACTGCCCAAATTGCCGAGTGGAAACGAACCTGTTCAAACTGAAAACACAGAGGCAAATCATGTAAAAAGTTTTGACAATACAAGGTGAGGTTTTGGTCTTATTTTGAATTGATGATCCTTATACATCTCATAGGTCTCAAGTAAAACAAAAATGTTACAGTTAAAGTTAATTACACAGATGGTCCTTATGGGTTGTAAATGGTAACGGGGTTGGGTTTTATGCTTTTGTTTTTGTATCGGGTATTAACGCTAAAATCTGTTAACTTTTTGTTAAGCTAGGGTGAAATGACCAAAATACCCTTTGACCCAGTTGAATTGTCAAAGTCAAAGAGTGATTAAAGGGTATTTTGGTCATTTCCATTAATTTAACCAAAAAGTACACAAATGTTGGCATTAATACCCAAGCCTGTTATTTTAAACCCTCAGTACATAGATATGCTATATCTGCAAACCACAAGGACCATCTTTGTATAATTAACTATAAATATTAATTTCATTCATATGTGATTAATTACAGGGAGTGCTTGAATGCTGATAATATAAAACCAAGAAATGAACCAATTTTGACCACTATGGAAGACGCATCTGCCTCTTCAACAAAACTCATCTCCATTGGCAACAAACGAACAAATTCCTTACCAAGTAACTCTGCATTAGAAAGAAGGTGAAACAAACTTATAATGCATGTAACTTAATCATTTATTATGAATGAAAAGCTTATTTAACACTTTTACAGGGAGTTTGGCTCTAAAAGTTTAGAATCTGGTAGCAGATTCACTGGTTTATCAAGGTCACTGCCCAAAGTACCGAGTGAAGAAATACATGTTCAAACTGAAAACAAAGAAGCAAATCATGTAAAAATACTTGACTGTACAAGGTGAGTGCTGAAATGCTGATAATATAAAACCTCACAGGTCTTAAGTAAATTATATTGATTAAGTCAGTGCTTATATGCTGATAATATAAAACCTGTAAAATCTAGAAATGAACGAATGATGACTACAGTGGCACATGATATTCCTCCAATGAAGGAGAAATCATTTTCAAAGGGAAGTGACCAAAACTCTGAACATATCAATGCACACAGGTTTGATATCATATTTGAATTTTAGTTCTGTTTTAAAATGGGATCAGATTGAAAAGGGTCTCCTTTTAATACATGTTAAAAATGGCCCCCACTATTTTTTTTTTAATTTTTTTTTTCATTTTTAGAAGTATTATAAACAATTAATGCTCTAATAATGCTAATTTCCTAAGTTTACAACTAACTAAACAATTTTAGAAGATTGTTTGCATAAAGGATAGTTTAATGGATTTTTCCCATTCACCTTCTAGCTCGTTTTCCAATTTACCCGTTTGAGATAAAGAAAATACAAATTGACTCATTTATAACTTAAAGGGTTGAGATTTTAAACTGTTACCTCCAGTTTACTTACACCAACCAATTTTGTCTACTGAAACATACCGATATTATTATCTCAAAATTTGGGTGATATAACACGACATCATCTTGTATGGTGCTAAATCCGGGACAGTATAAACTATAAAACCTATAATGTTTTGGGGATATATTTTCTTCAGGTCTTTTGATATTCATCCATCTGGTTCAATCGAACAGTTGAGAAGAAACATCTCACTGAATATCATAAATACTGGGACATCTACACATAACATGAAAAACAATGCTGTGAAAGAAAAAAGAATATTAAATTCCCCAACTAAAGCTGAGATGAAAGCATCTGAAGTATCTACTCTAAAAGTTTCCAGGTTGTTATTCAAATTTAATTCTTTTATCCTTTTATATTAAACATGATAAAAGAATATTTTACAATTTATTATCCATCTTTAAATGCAGAGTTACAGAACCAAAGGCAAAGCCACTCAACTCCTTGTTACTAAAGGGTTTGACATCCATGAAAACCAATGATGAAGGTCAAGAATTGCAAGAAAAAACGGTGTTCAAGAGGAATATTTCTGTTGACACGAAGAAACAAACACCACCATTGCCAACTCTAAAGCGTAAAACTTTCGAGGTTCGGTTTTCTCGTTTTTTAAAAGGTAGATTGGATGGGTCAAGTGGGTTGGGTAATTGAGTAAACCAGGTTTGGTGGAACATGTTCCTTAAAACCTTCAATTATTCTCATAGATATTTAGGTGTCAAAAAATCTTTGAATAGTATATGGTTTTGTGACCATAGATGTTCAGGTTTCATGTATAAAAAAAGTACACTTTGAGAGGTTCATCAGAAAAAGTTGTTGAGGAACAGGTACTTCTAGAAACATCTGTGGATCATTCTCAAGATGACATGAATTTTTAAAACATATTCTGTTTTTCTAATTTCAGGGTTACAATCATGCGAGTGTGGCACATGATAAGTCCCCTAGACTCAATGTTTCTCTAACCGAAATAGACATATGTTCTTCAATTGAAAATGATGGTATTTTTGAAAAGGCGGAGGCGTGTTCAAAGGAACTTGAAGATGTAAGTATCCACCTTTTTATTTATGTCTTGTAAAACACGCGAGTTGGGTCTGCTAACGGGTCGAAACGAGTTCTCAGATCAAAACAGGCGACTTTAGAAAAATATCAATTTGGTTTGGGTCAGAACAGGTTATGACTGAAACGAACTCGCATTGAATTGGGGCGTTTTAGAAAAAAGATAACAACAAAGTTTGGCCCGTGTTTGCTTTTATGATGACTAATGGCAATGACGCTGATCAGCTGATGATGGTGGCTACACTTTCGTAGTTATAGAGTTAATTACACAAATGGTCCCTATGGTTTGCGGTTAACAACAGGTTTGGTTGTTAAGAGTTTAAAATAAAAGGGTTGGGTTTTATTTTTTTAGTTTTGTAACAAGTTAGGTATCAAGGGTAACTTTTGTTAACTTTTCCATTAAATCATGGTAAAATGGCCAAATAACCCTTTGACTTTTTGAGTTGTCAAAATCAAAGTGTGAAAAGTCAAAGGGTATTTTGGTCATTTCACCTTAATTTAACAGAGAAGTTAATGGGAGTTACCAAACTCGTTACAAAACTGAAAACATAAAACTAAACATGTTACTTTAAATCCTTAAAACACAAACATATAACTTTTCACAAACCAGAAGGACCATATGTGTATTAACTCATAATATAATCATCATTTAATGTGGATTACCAGTTAAACAATAGGAACTGAAGTAAAAGAACAAATGTTTTGTGAATGCAGATCTGCAATATGCTGAAAAAGAAACACGAGGAGGCAAACGACATACTTGTTCGTGCTATTGTCAACAACAACAATCTCTTGATGCTCAACCATCCCATCTATCAAGACAAAATATCCTTTTAATAAAAACAATATAAACATATTTTTGTTTATCTGTTTATATTTTGCATTGTGATTGTTTAAATCCTTGATATGTTAAGTAACATCCGCATGGTTCAGAAGTTTGCTGAGTTGCTGATATCCAAGTAGCCCGGAATCTCAACGTGCTATCAGGAACCGAAATATGTCATATAAGATAATTTTTTTTTATATATCCCATTAACTTTTGACATACTAATGCAGATAATCATAATGTGATAATTGATATAAGGTGGTAAAACTGTCATTCATTTAGACTTTATATGAAATGGTTAAAGATGGATTTTGATGGATGGCTTTGAGTTGAGCATGCATGTTACTGATTCTTTTTTGTTTCTTAATATTACAAATTACATCAAAAAAAATACAGCAGCCTTGATAAGGATAAATTTACTCATAAGCTAGAAATTACAAATGTAGTTGGCTCCATAATTTAAAATAAAAAGTTGCAATACGGATTGGTTAAAGAGTGTGTAATAGTGTCTGCAAAGAATGGAAACAGTTGTCATAAAAAAAAATAATAATAAAATAAGGTTTTTTAAAAACTCTACTAGGTTAAACCCAAAGATACATATACTCGGTTAAACCCAAGATACAATTAAGGCACAACCATATATTAAACTATCCTATAAACCAAATGTATAGATAATTATTCTAAAACCATGCCTTTGGAGCATTTTCTAAACTAAAAATATATTTAAACCACAGTTTTATATAAAAGTAGAAAATAAAAGAGTTAAAATCCATAGTGGTACGGGTTCTATTCCAACAATGTTAACACTATAAAATTAATTTTAGGAGGTGTGTGTTTGCTGGTACAAATATGCTAGACATGTCAATGGTCAACACCACCCATCACACCGAACTTATTTTGGCCACATACTTGATTGAATGATCGATATTTCCATGACTTAAATATTAGATGCAAAGTGACAGATTATTATTACAGATTTATTTAATATGAAAACTCATTTTTTGCCATTGTATTATTTTATCCATTGATTAAGAGCCGTCACAAACAAAAACAATTATAAAAAAAACCGGCCTACATATACTCCATATTATCAAACTTGGTCATCTCTTCTCGAAAACTAACAACCGCATTCGCTCGTAGATACAACACCACCTTGAACCCATCCTTCTTCCCCTGGCTAGCCTCCGAGTATGGCAAAAAGAAACATGGTTCAACACTCCCTAACAAGTTCCTTGACAGGGGCAGAACCGTGACCGGACCACCCCAACCAAAGTTAACCGTTGAATGACCAATGTGCCTCCAGTCAGTAAACGCACTAACCTGTTGACCAGCATTGATCCCTTTCTCGTAATTCAACTCTTGGAAATCGATAAACGAGTGAACATACTCGTCACTCATGTTTTTCTTGCTCTTTTTTATAAGTTCAGCAGTTTCCCAAATGGGTTTATTGATTAGATCACCCGCGGTGATTTGTACATACATTGGAACGCAGCCATTGCCCCAGTACCCTGCTGGCAATGGCGGCTTTACCACCCGCCTTATGTTGACCGCGTATGCAAATTTCACCTCCTCTTCGGTTGGGATTTTGGAGGCTTTCACCCTGTCAAAATAAAGAAGACATATTTTGTAATTAGAGCAAATGGAAATAACCTTGCATCAAATTTATATTGTCATGTTAATATAAGCTACCACATGTTTTGAATACGTACACCTAATATGCTTTCGAAGTTAAAAGAGGAATAGTTTGTAAAAAATATACATATATTAAACAAAGGTACGGGTCGTCGAGAAACACAAAATACGATCGGGTTTCAAATAGAATCCACATTGCAACTTGTAAGTAGTTTTTGTTCCTTAATTCTGACTAAAATAAGCACGACTCAGTAGAATTAGTTTTAAACAAACTTTATAACGAAAATGTAAATAGAAATAAACACGTCGGTATATTTGAAAGGCATTGCACAACCCATTAATCTTTTATCCGTTTAAGTAAAGTAATTACAAGTTCAACCTAAACGTGACTTAAAACTCTATTAAATTCTCCATTAAGGAGGTATAAATTCAGGAGGTTCGATTCTGTAAAAATAGTATTTTGCCTAAAAACAATAGAAATAGATCTTCGGTCTTCATTTGCTTAATCAATAGTTAAGATTCAAGAGAATTTAAATGTAAGTAAACAAAGAATAAAACAGTAATGATGAAAAACCACTTGTTACTTTTTAAATTTCCCCATATCATTCTTTAAACATTAATAACTTTTTCATACTATATTATTTCTTTATAAAAATTACACCACAAACAAGAATGTTTTTTTCTCTTTAATTTAAATATCATTGTGATATACAACTTAAAAAAATCTGGTACAAAAGAATATAGTACAAAAAAATATTTTTTTTAGATGATAAAGAAGAAATATAAAATACAGTACATTTATATCTAATTTTTTTTAAAATTCAGTCTATGTATATCTATTTATTTTAAGAATGCAGTACATGTACATCTTGTTGTTTTGAGAATACAGTACATGCATATCTAGTTGTTTTGAAAATACATTACATGTATACCTAGTTGTTTTGAGAATACAGTATATGTATATTTAATTTTTTTGTACTAGATTCTTATGTAATATATCACCCTACTAAATTTTTTTTTAGTTTAGAAAAAATTATATCACTATGATACTTAAATTAAAAAGAAAAAAGAACTTGCTTTACAGTGCAATTTTTATAAAAAAGTTATGTCTTATGAAAAAGTTATTAAGTTTATACAAATGAGGGAAGTTAAAAAAGTTGGATTTTTATATTAATGTCTTTTCTCTTATGTTTTACTTCAAACAAATACATGACCAAGATAGTTTATATTGTTTTGAGACAAGATATTGTTGATGGTTCCTCGTAAAATTCACACCCTAATTTATCCTCTTATTATTAAAGTATTATTTTTATTCAAATTTTAATATATTTAATCAATTTTTCACCATATAAATTTTCAGCGACGTGTCCCGTTATACATCATTACCTCGCTTGCCATAGAAAAGCACCCAAAGCTTCGAAAGTAGTGAAACTCAAACCGGACTTCTCTTGCAGAAAAGTCTTAAACCGGTCCAACCGTTCATCTTTCACATCAACGCACTCCCGAACCACCTTTTCATTCAATCCGGTGTATGGTTCAAACTCTTTATCCAAACACAAAAACTTTTCAATCGGAAACTCCGTCCGGGCCGGTTCTCTAGGCCCCAACAACTTCAACCGGTCCCAAACCGGTTCAATCGTAACATCAACCGCCCCTCGAGCAATCTCAGCCACAGCATTGAAAAACAACGTCGCCCCGAGCCCATCACACAGAACATGGTGCACCGAAGCCCCGAGAGTCCACCCGCCACAACTGAACCGGGTCACCTGTAGGATCAACAAATGGGTCAAAAGAGTCTTCTGATCCGGGTTCGGAACCAACAATTCTATAAACTCCTCATCGACATCATCGAGGTAGTTGACGGAGGTCAACGGTACATTGACGGTGGCTGGGATGACGGAAACACCACCGCCGACGGTGCAGTGGAGGTCGAACCGGCCGCCAGGGCAGCGGTGGAGGGAGCCGGTGTATGGGTAGTATTTGACGAGAGCGGTGGATAGTGAATTGGTGATGACGTCAAAGGGGTCGGTGGGGTGGTGGTTATTGGTGGCGGCGTAGGCTCGGACGTAACGAAATGGGACGTTCATGTTGCGATCGGTGTCGAGGTGGGATAGTTGGAGGATGTGGTTGTCGGTGAAAGGTGGTTGAGAGGGGTAGACGGTGGATGGTTCGGAGATTTTGACATCCATCACGGTGGTTGGTGGTGGTTACTGGTTTGTAACGTACGCCAGAGAGTACTCATATTGTGAAAATTAAATGGTTGGCTTTTATAACTAGGGGCGTTGAAATTTAAGTGTTATTCGGCTACAATTTTGTTTTTGTTTCTTCTTTTGATAAAATATTAAGTTATTTACCTATATCCCCTTTCTAACTTTACTTATTATATATTTCACAAAAATTAAATATAAATTACAAATTTTTTTTAGTAGACCGCATTAAATACATATTTACCTATTTTGTTAAAATTAAATTATTAAAACTATTTTACTCTTTTGTTTAGTAGACCAGAGAAAAAAAAACAACAGATCAGAACTGTGTTATGAGTGAACAATAGGAGCAGATCGGAGGGAAAAAACCAGCCGATTAGATACCTTCGAAGCAGACTAGAGAACTCTTCGGAGCAGAGCAGAGAACCCATCGGAGCAAAATGAAGCGAAATCGATCGGAGTAGAACGTTAACGTCGACGTCTAAGTTTGGAGGGTATATGAACCGACGTTAGGAAAAAAACGTGAATAATCATGGGAAGGGTCGGTATAATATGATTTTGGGAAGAGGCAACTTGGGTATTTTGTGATAAATTGGGATTTATGTAATTTAGTTTTTACACTTGAAGATATTTGTAATTGGCTAGCTTAGCAAAGGTATTTATGTTAATATTCGTAAATATACACTTTTGTTAGACCCTCTATAATGGTCTCACCCCCACGTCATGACCACCCTCCACGTGACTATTTTTGGAGACGAGTTTCGTCAAGTCGCGACCACACTCAGAGTCCCCACTCACGTCCCCATGGCGTGGTGTTTTTGGGCCTAACTGGAGGCCATGCCGAAGTCACATGGGCATCACGTTCCACCTCACCCCACCACCACAAAAAGCCTTAGTAGTACCCATTTATCATCGGGATTGTAGATGAAAAACCAAAAAAATAAAATCGAAATCAAATGAATAACCGAACAGATAAAACCGGCGCAGGATAAACTGAAGGTTCGATTAGATTTTATGATTTGTTTTTTTTTACAAGAAAACAAATTCCAAAATTTGTGGCAAGTGCTTTTCTAAAAGTTTTTACTTATATTCATATTAGTTTAAAACCCGTATATTAAACGGAATTACATAAATCAACATTTAAAATTCTTATTATTAAATCATTACATCATCATCATCATTGTATTTAGTATATTTCACTTAAAGGTAGGGTCTGAGTAGGATGAGATGTAAAAACCTTACCTCTACCCTATATGAAGTATTAATGGTAGAGTCTGAGGATGGTGAGATGTAAATAACCTTACCTCTACCATATATGAATAAATAGGCTGCTTCCAATGAGACCCTCAACTCATGATCCTTGATCAACCTAGCACTTTTAATGTTATTTTCACAAAAATAAGTAAAAAAATAATGTTAAAATGAAAGCAATTTTACTTTTACCTCTTAAGAGCCCACAAATACATATATTATATGCGTGCAACACAAACGAGACGTAATATTGAATCATTTCATATGTATAAGAAGTTACTATGTTGCGAACAATCAAAACCAATAAATGTTCGACACTTTTATGGCTATAAATTATGGCTTGAGGTTTAAAATTATTCAGACTCCATTTTTAAATATAAATTTTTTCAATTTAGTTGGTAATTATACAAATTAAAAAAGTCAAATTTAAGATTTAAATAAAGTAAACTGCGGTTTTTGTCTCTAAGATTTGCAAGGTTTACAGTTTCGGTCCACCATTAATAGAAAACTATTAAGACCTTAAACGTTATGGACCAAAATTGTTAAGACATTAAACGTTAGGGACGAAAAACTGTTAAGACTTGAAACGCCACAGTTTCGGTCCACCATTAATAGAAAACTATTAAGACCTTAACCATTATGGACCAAAATTGTTAAGACATTAAACGTAAGGGACGAAAAACTGTTAAGACTTGAAACGCTAGGGACGGTTTCCATTAATGGTGGACTGAAATTATTAAGTACTGCAAACCTTAGGAATAAATAGTCATGTTTACTCTTTCAAAATATATAAAATAAATACTTATTTAGATAATAAAAAAATTTAAATGATTTTGAAATTCAAATTTATTTTATAATTTAAGATAAAATAAATAAATATTTAAGAAACTATGTTGTAGCCACGTGACATTATTGGGAATAATTTGTTATATTTATATATCCCGTGTGATTAGGGAGGACGGAGTCGGCTTCGGCAAAGGGGTTCGGCAAGTGTTGCCGCGCGGCAACACCGCCGCCAACACCCTCGGCATCGGCAATCATGCTTTCTTCGGCGACCAT
>WOUH02000014.1:7564221-7575859 GCA_009936405.2 Stevia rebaudiana
CCCAACATCGCCTGCAGTACGAGGTACGAGGTTGTCAGTGAAAAGTAGCCTATACGCCACGTATAGACCTATACGTGACGTATAGGGTTGCAGATGAGTGTGGGAATAGGGGGTGGGGTGTCCAAATAGCAAAACCCAAAGGTAAATATAGAGAAAGTAAAAAACAATTCACTACTTTTGAGGTGTTCAATAAATGCTTTTATCAGTGGGGTGGGGTGGGGTAGACAAACGCATGTGAAGTTGAAAGATGAAGACGAATCTGACATTAAATTTAATTTTCAAATAAAGAAGAACCCAAGACTTTTTAGTGATTGACAGATCACAATTCAGATTTACAAAGATTACATGTTAGAAAAGTAAAAGATAAAAAATTATCAACCCCTCTATACCATCCATTGATTCCTTTTATATCAAATAACCTTCTCACTTCATACCTAATTCATACTTTCTCACTCATCTGCCTTTAGTTTTCTTTCTTTCATCTTTCTTTCTAGGGTTTGTGTTGAAACCCAAAATGAACTACATCTATTTGCAAAATCTATTGGTAGATTTAGCTCTTACTATACGTCAGCTCATTGCTCCAGCCAGATGGGAGTTTATGTTTTGTTGATTTAAGATTCATATGTTAATCTGTTGAGTTTAATATTTGTGTTTATAGATTTTATTGTAGAGCTCCTTTAAGTCCAATAGAAGATCTGAGTGGGAAGATAAAGCTGCTAGTTTATGGATCCCTCAAACCCTATCTTGCTGGATATATATGTATATATATATATGGTTTGTGGCTTGCATACACCAGGAGCTTTATTACCCTCCTCGCGATCCTTTTTTGGATTGAAGGGAGCTCTAAACAATTTTCTTTATATATATATATATATATATGTTTTTAGATACATCTTGAAGAGGTCGTTTTCAGTTCATAGTTTTAGATCTTTCCATAGATCTGATTTCCATTTTTGGTGTTTGAAGAAAGTCAAATGCATTTCTTCTACTTGTTGCAGGTGTTTCTGGATGTATCATCATCCAGGAAATATGAACGCATTAGATACATATATATACAAAATTACTGGTTTTCTCTTTCTATAAGTTTACGTTTTCTTTTGCCATTCTAAATTAGGTCCATAATTAATATTTTAGTCACAAATGACATATTTGTTATAATTTCAAATTCTATTGTTTTTTAACGACAGATGCGGTCGGGATCTGGAGATGAACAAGAAGGAAATGAGAAGTGCATCAAATTAAACTCGAAACAAAGTGATGTAGATGCTTAGTAGAGACTTGCATCGTATGTAGAAACGAAACTTTAATTTTATAAAAGGAGTAATTTGGGAATGATCATCATTTACTTTTTAGTTTTTTCCTTGGTAATTAGAAGTATGTTCATTGTTATATAAATTTTCTTTGATGTTTTTTTACATTTATTAATTACAGTCAATACGGGTTGCACTAGTGTAGATTATTAGTGTGACTTTTCAAATCAGGAGAGGTCTATAGATTATAGCTAATCTATATCTGTAGTCAATAATGTATTTTTTTTTGAATGCCAATGAGTTTTCTTAGACTATCCGGTATACCTCCGTTTTAGGGCGTTTTGGGCTCCGATAACGCCCCGAGGACGCCCACACACCGCCCCGCGAGCCTTTTTTCTGGGCATTGCCCGCCACGTTGTTGCGTGGGTGACTGCGTTATGGCTTAAAAAAGTGGTAGTTGGGCTTTGGGATTTGGTCTTTGTGACCGTTGAAGATGGTGGAGGAGATCTCCGGCAACGACTAGCATCTCCGGCGACGTGGTGGTGGTCGGATTCAACCATCTCTCTCTCTCTAGAAACACCTGGAACAAAGAGGGGTGATTTTAGGGTTTTGAAAAATGGGGAAGATGAGTATAAGTGATATATATATATATATATATATATATGTGATAGGTTTTTTTATTTAATTTTAACCTTTTTTATTATTTACTTTTTTTTAAATAATGTTATTAATTTTAAATAATATGACTTTTTTTTATAAAATGAAATTATAAAAAAAATGATTGATCAATCATCAATACAGCCCCCATACAGCCCATGCATTTCCACCATTTTACTCACTCACTTTACCCTTTCTCTCTCCTGCGTGGCAGTCAATACAGCCCCTCATACAGCCCGGTATACCGGATAGTCTAAAAGTTTCCATGTCACTTTGTACGAGACCGAACGACTCATTTAAGCTCAACAAGACACACATTCAAGGGCATGCTCAGTCGTCACCTATTCAACCATTAGATAAGCGAGAACCGGATAAATCCAAAAACCTCTCACCTACCCAGATTCAAACCCCTAAACTTAATGAAATGCAGCTTTTCCCCTTAGGCTGAACCCGTTTTATATTGGTGTTTATTTAGTTATTGACCTATCGTGATGTTGATTTTAACACCATGGTATGTAGGGGTGTTCAAGATCGGATATCCGGTAGTTCGGATATCCGAACTTCGGATATCCGAAATTTGGGATTCTATAATATTTATTATTTCATGATTAAAAAAAAAAATCCTGATTTCCGAAAAATATCCGAAAAATAATCCGAAAATTATCCGAAATATCCGAAAATATCCAAATATCCGAAATATCCGAAATTTCGGATGTTTCGGATATCCGAATATCCGAAAATTTTCAAAATCAATATCCGAATCCGAATATGAAATTTCGGATATCCGAAGGATAATTCGGATTCGAAATTTCGGATAATTCGGGTTCGGTTTCGGATTCGAATTTTTTTGAACACCCGTAATGACATTTCATTGCCCACCGTTCAGATATTCAAACACCAGAACCAACTTGACAACTTTTTGTGGGTTTAAAAATCTGAAAAGAATCGTTTTCTAATTCTTTACTCGTGACATTTAGGATATTAATATAATATTGACAAAAGTTAAACAACTTGTTCAAAAAGTAACCTTAATTAATTTTAAATATAAATATACCAATATATTGTTACCAGAAGAAAACCAGATGTCCAAAATTCCAAGTAGTTTATTCAACACATCCCTTACATGAAAACCACTTTTAAAACCAAATACCGCCCTAGGTTTCTGAGACCAGTAATGAAAAAAAATGTATATCTTCTATGGTAATCCTATCTATTTTTAACGTTACACCATTGTTTAGTGCGGACCTCTATCTCAGCCCCGTGGACGGACACCAATTATATACACTCGAATACTTTTCTAAATAAGCTCCTTCGTATATAGTGTTGTTTTAATTTTGAGTGCATAAAACAAATAGTGTGATATTAGATACAATAGTCCGAGTTTCGTCTTTGTAAATGACCATTTTAACTTTTTGTATATCACTTTGTCTTTAAATGTGTAACTAATTTCTTTATTAACACTTACAAAAATCTTTTGTTTAATTAAACTTAAAATTTAAGCAAATTAGATTTTAGAGTAAACTGCAACTTGTGTATCTGTGTTTTAGATTCATCATGTGAATTTTTCAACTTGAGTCCATGTGGTTTCTGATTTTGGTCAATCACATACCTACCCTCCACCACCGTTACTAATCTGCTAGAAAAAAAAACTAAAAAAACTATTATACCGATAAATTTGTGTTTGCCTCTCTCACCAACCCCACCCCACACCACTCTCATCTCTCTCATTAGTGGTCACCACACTCTCCTTGCTACCACCTGACCCTTATCATCAACAATCCTATCAACAAACCTTCCTCCATCCCCCTCGCCCCACCACCGCCACTACCATTGCTATCATCCGTGCATTGACCCAATTTATTCCCAACATTCTTTTGGCAAATCAAACATTTCTTGTCGTCGCCGCCACCACCGCCGCTTACCAAACACAACAACCATCACCGCTACTTCACCAACTACCACCTCAAATAACAGTCAAACTCTAGCTACCAAACAAGCAAATCCCGTAAACAGCCACACTTTATCACCTATAGCAGATGCACGTGACTGCCATTCTAGTCAGCAGCCCGCCGGAAACGGGTTGGTGAAACCGGTTTTAGCTTGGTGAATGTGATGATGAAGTGTTGAGTGTGTATGTGTGTGAGAGAAAGTGTGTTTGGCTATGGATTTTGTCCTTTTTCTTTTATTTATATGTGGCATTAATTATTTAATCAATTTGCCCCCAACAAATGAAAGTTAGTCACAAGGACTTAGTTAACAAAAAATAAAAAACACGAGGACTTTGCAAAAGCACACGGTAAAACTCAAGGTGGCAAACTGATATTGACCTCAAACCACAAGGGCGCAAATTATATATTACTCGATCTAGATTTTAACATATCTAAGCTATGACAAGTGGACTAATAATACATAATACAGTTATAGTTACAATTACAAACACAATAAAGTTACAAACTAATAATACACATTACACAACAATATAGAGAGAGATAAGACAAACCACCACATAGAGACATAATAAAAGTACAATAACGTAAAACACAATTAAAATATGTTTAGACATAAATTTAGATATATCATACACAATACATAGCACAGTGACATAAAAGCATAATTATCATAAAAACTTATTGCAAATTTAATTAAAAAAAAAACTTATCAGTGTATAATCCATAACACGTGCCAACTCTAGCCTTCATAAACTGATTCGCGATTTGTGATTTGATCGATGTATTTTCAACGAAATTACGTGATTTCTGGATCTATCAATCATATCCATATGTGATATGTGGATCAATCAATCGTGATAGCTAGATTTGCCGATCTTAATCTTCGTTTCTGTTGTCGTATTGAGGTTTCTTGATCTTAATCATTGATTTTCAATCGCCATTCGTTTGTTTCCCATTTGGTCTTCTCGCAGATTACTATATTTGCAAGGTTGTGACTACTTTTTAATTGCATATATAGTCTCGCTAATTTACTCTTTCTTGACGAATAAAAAGATATATATGTTAATCCTAAAGGGGCTTCTCACCCTTCTAAAAATAAGTGTGCTTCTTAAACCAATCATGCGATTATAAACATTAAAAAAAATTTTATTTATTTATTATTCTTGTCTAACATATTAAAAAAATCCACAAAAGGTTTAAAACCTCTTTGATGAAGTTCTAGGCCAGTATCGGCCCATAGTGTCTGACTTTCAAAAACTACCACCTTGTTTCATGATTCCACGCGAAAATTCTTATAAATATGTTTCTGTAAATCTCCCTGATATCATTCAAACAATCAAACCAATTTTAGAACCATTTTCCATCTTCTGATTTCAAAATTTACCATCTTTCAGTTCAATTCCAACAATGGAAGCTAATCATGGACCTGACGCACCAGTGCAACCCTCGACCACCGTGTCATCATCATGCGGAACCCTCGGCGGTCATCTGGCTCGCCGGTTAGTTCAGATCGGCGTGAACGACGTGTTCTCCGTTCCCGGCGACTTTAATTTAACTTTACTTGACCATTTGATCGCTGAACCGAATCTAAACCTCGTGGGCTGCTGCAACGAGCTGAACGCTGGTTATGCTGCTGATGGTTACGCGAGGGCTAAAGGTGTCGGCGCGTGTGTGGTCACGTTCACTGTCGGTGGTTTGAGTGTGATTAACGCGATCGCTGGTGCGTATAGTGAGAGTTTGCCGGTGATTTGTATTGTTGGTGGACCGAATTCGAATGATTATGGAACTAATCGGATTCTTCATCATACAATCGGGTTGCCGGATTTTTCACAGGAGTTGCAGTGTTTTCGTGCCGTCACTTGTGCTCAGGTGTGTGATTCTTTGCTGATTGATTATGAATTTATGATTAGTTGTGTTTTAGTCAGTAATTTACCATTTGATCTAGCGAATTCTGTTCATGTTTATTTTGGGGATTCTGTGTTTCCAAATCATTTGATCTCTACAGTTCATGTGTCCACTAGTTGGATCGGATAAGAGTAATTAAATTAAATATTTAAAATTACAATTTTAGTTGCATTTTTGTGTAAATTTGTAATTGTTATTAAATATACATATTTTTGAGTATTTATAGGTTCTTTAAAAATTATGGGTTCTCTATGGTATAAAGATTGGTCAAAACTGGTTGCGAGCAGAGTGATATATATAAACAGAAAGATTATATATGTATAGAGAATATTATGTAGTTATTTTTTAAATTTAATAAGGGAGAAAATATAGTGATTTAAAAAAAATATTATTTAATTGAGTAAAAAAGTGATTCTAATGAAAAAGAGAAAAAAGATAATAATAAAAGTATTAAAAAATATTATTTAACTGAATAAGGAAGAAAAGTATATAAAAAATACTATTAAAATGTATTTTTAATAAATTACAAAGATAGATACGGGTTCAGAGTCTAAACTAGTAAATGAAACTCTAAATGGGATTTCAAGGAAAAAAAAAGTTTATGTAATTGTTTATTTTTTTAAGTTAACAAACATATAAAGCTTGGTCTTTTATCGGACTAAAGATGAACAATAATAAATTTCAAAAGTTTATAACTAGTAGAGTTAAGAAAATTGGACTCGTGTATAATTTTGTACATGGATGAATATATATAAAATAATGTGAAACATTTTTATATAAAAGTCAGGTCCTAAGTTTTTTGAGGTGTAAGCCTTGACTCATTTAGCTGGACTATCTATCTATCATGCAAACAATGATCAATGGTTCAAACAAAAGTGAATCGAAAGTCAAGATATTTTCTCTATAAAACAAGTTTACGAAATGATAAACTTTACATCATTAATTGATTAATTTGTGACAAAATAAAACAGGCAGTTGTGAACAATTTAGAAGATGCACATGAACAAATAGACAACGCAATCTCAACCGCTTTAAAAGAAAGCAAACCAGTATACATCAGTATAAGTTGCAATTTACCCGCAATTCCTCATCCTACATTCACCCGAGAACCCGTACCGTACTTTCTTGCACCAATGTAAGTCTCATAACACTTCAATCAAAACATTTTAATCTTCAAAACTTACAATCAATCACATTGCTTGCAGATCAAGCAACCCGTTAGGGCTCGAAGCAGCAGTCGAAGAAACCGCTAAATTCCTTAACAAATCTGTAAAACCCGTAATTGTCGCGGGCTGCAAGTTACGAGTCGCAAAGGCTCAAAAAGCTTTTATGGAATTCGCAAATGCATCCGGGTTTCCAATAGCGATAATGCCATCAGCTAAAGGGTTAGTACCCGAATGTCACCCGAATTTTATCGGGACGTATTGGGGCGCGGTTAGTACTAATTTTGTTGGGGAAATTGTCGAATCGGCCGACGCGTATATCTTCGTTGGACCCATTTTTAATGATTATAGCTCGGTTGGTTACTCGTTGCTGATTAAAAAGGAGAAATTAATCACGGTGCAACCTAACCGTGTGACAATCGGTCATGGTCCGTCTTTGGGTTGGGTTTTTATGGCTGATTTCTTGAGTGAATTGGCTAAAAAGGTTAAGAAAAACAACACAGCTTTGGAAAATTATCATAGAATCTTTGTACCGAGTGGTGTTCCTTTGAAACATGAGAAAGATGAACCTCTTAGGGTCAATATACTCTTCAAACACATTCAAGTATGCTATTTATTTTAAAAAAAAGTATTTATTTTTATGGTTTTTATATAATTTGATTAAGTTTATATCATTAATAGGACATGTTAAGTGGGGAAACCGCGGTAATTGCAGAGACGGGTGATTCATGGTTCAACTGTCAAAAGTTACGTCTCCCTGAGAATTGCGGGTAAGTATATATGGTTCTTAATGTAACAAACATTTTTATTTATGTGTTTATTATATATACAATTAATATGCTATTATATATATTTTGGTATAGTTATGAATTTCAAATGCAATATGGATCAATCGGGTGGTCTGTTGGCGCGACACTTGGTTATGCTCAAGCAACTAAACACAAACGCGTGATAGCTTGTATCGGTGACGGTAGTTTCCAGGTTAGTTACAATGCTCATATTCTGTTTGTTAACGCCTTAACGAGCCATGAACTTTATTTGAAATCGATGAAAATTCACATGTTCAAGAAAATGTAACCTTAAATGGTGATTTTTTTTTTTTTTGACAAAGAGATGTTATTTATTAAATAGGTAACAGCACAAGACATTTCAACAATGATTCGATGCGGTCAAAATACGATCATATTCCTAATTAACAACGGAGGTTACACAATCGAAGTAGAAATTCATGATGGTCCTTATAATGTCATCAAGAACTGGGACTACACTGGTCTTGTTAATGCTATCCACAATGGTGAAGGCAAATGTTGGACTTGCAAGGTTACATTTTTATTTTTGTTTATTTTATTTTTTCACAACTCCACCTACAATTTTTAATATAAAATCATCGCAACCTGCACCTTGCGGTATTTGATCTCAATATTACCATTTGGTTGAATAATACATCACTTTATTACCAGGATGTCCCATTGGGTGTCTTTAACTTTTATTATCTAGCGTACGTTGTCTATAGTTGTTCTGTAATATATATTTATATGTTAATGAAGATAAATTGTTTTAACAGGTTCGAACAGAAGAAGAGCTTGTGGAAGCCATTGAAACAGCAACAGGATCACAGAAGGATTCATTATGTTTTATAGAAATATTTGTGCACAAAGATGACACAAGCAAAGAGTTACTGGAATGGGGTTCACGAGTTTCTGCTGCTAACAGTCGTCCTCCAAATCCACAGTAATCAGATTATATCGCGTCTACGATCAAGAATGACCATTGTAGTTGTTCCTTCAACGGAGTTGTAATAAAGTGTTATGATCTTGATTGTAAATGATCACGTTGTACCATTGGTTTTATGTTGTTTAGTGGATGATAATGATATGAGCTTTGCAAAAGTCCTTGCTATGTTGTAATCTTTTTTATCCAACAATTAGTGTCACTCGACAAGTCATTACAAGTGTTCCTCAAGTCCTCAACTTTTTGTGACTGTATAATTTGAGTTATCACAAGTATTACATGCTCAGATTGGTTTGATACGAAATCTCAATAACATATACAGAAAGTAATTAGAATACAATTCTAATAAGAGAAATATAAAGAAACAGAAACTGGTCAAGCAAAAGATAAGCTTGCACTCATATGTTATGCTTAACCTTAATCACATGTTATAAGAAAGCTTAGACTAAAGCTCTAATTTACCAAAAAGTCTTATGTTTTATACTTTAATATCAGAACAAACGCCAACATCAAAACTATAAACAAAATAAACAAAATATATGTAATAACCAAATGCAGTTA
The DNA here is from genome assembly GCA_009936405.2 of Stevia rebaudiana. Classification (NCBI taxonomy): domain Eukaryota; kingdom Viridiplantae; phylum Streptophyta; class Magnoliopsida; order Asterales; family Asteraceae; genus Stevia; species Stevia rebaudiana. Next base: position 7,573,438 of record WOUH02000014.1, read on the forward strand.
TAACTGCACTTGTGATATCAAAAGACAAAATCAGATTCAAGAATCCGGTATCGATAGAATCAGAAGCAAGCCAATAAACAAACCCATCTATAACTACTTGCTCCATTGTCATTAAGATTGATTCACGAAATTGATTGATGGCAGGTATACTTCTCCAAACCCGTGAACTCAATGTATAAACCTCAAATTCACAAGCGATGATATTAAAAAGTGTTGAAGTTATATATAATCTTGACAAGCTTAGGGTCTTTAGTTTGAGGACAAACCCCAAAACCGATAACAACGTGAAAGCCCGGTTCTAAGATGTTAGGAACATCAATTGCAACTGATTTTTTAACAGACGGATTCCAAACAACAGCTGGTTTGATCATTCTTACATCTCCCTCATTTGGGTCGTCAGTACGTCTGTAAAAGCAGAACAAACCATGACAGCTACCTAATATCATTAGCCTGCTATATCCGGGTGTGGGTGTCGGAGCAGGAAAAGAAACCTTTGTTTGTGGAAATGTATCATCATCAACAAACGAAACATACTTTTCTTCAGAATATTGTGATACTACATAACTTACTAATAGATGCTGCTTATGAGTGTGATTGAAGCTATAATCACCAATGAATTCAGAACTATCAATCAACGACTTCCATTGTTTTGAGACTGATCTAAACTGCATCAGTGATTTGGTTGGAAGCCTTTTCATGATTTCTGCTTGGATTTCAAAGGGTATGTAGTCTGCCATTTTGGATTTTGAGATTTGCTGAAATACAAGATTCTAATGTTACTAAAAATTGATCAGATCATCCGAATATGGTGTTTATACCAACGGAAATCGATCATTTTTTCTACAGTCATATGATTTCGATAGTAGTTATTCAAACAAATTAACAATCGGATGATAAGTAAACAAAATGTACCTGGATTTGACCACCAATTAAATATGCAACTATGGGTCTAGTTAATTGTTATTGAGAACCAAGTCAATTACGAATCTTAAATTTGACGCAGCTTGTTGTTAGAACAAAGTTTATAAGACCACAGACTCTCTTGCTGCAAACAAAATAAAAATCATAATTGATAATAATTAAAAAGAAAAATAGTAATAGAATGAAAAAAATTAGGTATGTCCATTTTTTTTCACTTTGGCTAAAAGTCTTAATTTTGACATACAGTAGTATATCAGCCATAACTTTTTAGTCATACAAAGATACAGTTTGACTTTTTTAGTCAACCGTTTTGTCTTCTGATGGAGCAACTTTGTGACAAATGTGGTTTGTAAAATTATATATACAGACAGACACACATGAATAACATAACAGCAGCAGAATCCACAAGTATGACACTGCACAAAAACAAAAATTATGTAACACTTACTTTATTTCTAAAATGCCCTTGATAATTTGAACAACTATTGCGGATGACGAAAAGTTAAATGATCAATGGTCATTTTGGTTTATAAAATGCTTACAGGCAACAAATTAGATGCTAATGATGTAATCAAATGTTGATTAATAATGAACACTTGTTAAGTCTAATATTGACATGTTAGAGTGCATTAAAGTCTAATATTGACATGTTAGAGTGCATTAAAGTCTAATATTGACATGTTAGAGTTCTAATACTGATAAAAAAAATTAAGTAGAAACAAATTATAAAATGCCTTAATAACAACAAAACATTATTTGTAAAACATATGATACACGGGCCTATTCCCAGATGTTTCAAAAAATATATTAAATTATAAAAATTTAGTATATAAAGCATATGAAACTATAAGCTCAAATCTATTATATAGTTCTCAATCTAGTATAAAGTAAAAAGAAAAGTCTGTTATTTTTTATGCTATTTTTTTGCGAATTGTATGCATTTACAAATATTTTAAATTCAAAATTTTATAAAGATATGATCCCTAAAATTACGTGGATTACTGAGATATAAGTTACACATTTGACCCATTTAATAAAATTAAGTACACTGATAGCCAAATTTCACTACCAGTTCAATAAGCATGTACACTCTTAAAACATGTACTAAAAAATAAGATATTGTTGGGCACATGTTTTGACGGTAAACAAAATGGATAGATTGTTAAAATAAGATGTCACCTTGTACGTTTGATGATTTATGATTTGCCAGTAAAAAGAAAAGTTTGTTATTTTTTATGCTATTTTTTTGCGAATTGTATGCATTTACAAATATTTTAAATTCAAAATTTCATAAAGATATGATCCCTAAAATTACGTGGATTACTGATATATAAGTTACACATTTGACCCATTTAATAAAATTAAGTACACTGATAGCCAGTGTTGTAAAAATCGGCCTAGGCGGCCGCCTAGGCGCTAGGCGGCCTCCAGGCGCCTCGATTTTGTCCTAGGCGGCTGTCAAGGCGCTAGGCAGACCTAGGCGCTAGGCGGACCTAGGCGG
>WOUH02000014.1:7575959-7586903 GCA_009936405.2 Stevia rebaudiana
GGTTTTGGTGTGATTTTTTTATAAAAATGAGAGGTATTTATAGGGTGAGATTTAAAAGAAAAAAACTTTTTTTTTTATAATTAGCCGTTTGCAACGACATATTTTTTGAAAATGGGCCCACCACCTTCCATCGACCAATCACATTTGAGGGATTCAAACGGGGAGCGGGAGCTGTTGGGGAGACGTAGGGGTGCCCGCCGGGGTACCGGGGCGGTGTTCCCGCCGGGACCCAATGAAATTCGCAACCCCGTCGGCTTAGCGGGCCACCCGCTGCGCATGGTCTTACAAGGAACTAGAACTCCTGTTTTTATGAAAATTTTGTGGAATTCTGTTTTTGCGACAACTCTTTTTAACACGTATTCCACAGTTTTATATGTGTAAAAGAAGTTATTACTTATTAGAGTTTCGGTAGAAATAAAAGTTATTATTTATCTTTTGTAAAAGCCCTCTGGTTGCCTTTTGTGCATATAATGCATATATAGGTGTTGGTACTTGACCCTTGAGTGTCAAATTAAAATTACATTAGTTTTAACATTATTTTAATTATTTTTATAAAAATAACAAAAAAGCGATGGCTTAGTACATACGATATATAGACTGAGGGTTTCATTGGAGCCAATTTCTTTATTCCTACGAGGTATATGTAAACCTATCTATATCTTACTCTTTTAGGACTATACCTTAACTTGTTAATGACGGATATACTGAGCATGTTGATGATGATGATGATTTATCTTTTTGTGAGAAAATCTTTTAAACATGTGTTAAAAAAAAGTAAATTGTTTTGCACATTTGTAAACATGTATAATAAAAGAGTTTTTAAAGTTGTCCCACAAAACAATTGTTCCCGTTTGAACTTTCCTCGTATTATATGTATTGGTTTTTATATAAACGTTTATAATTTGATTTAGTTTGAAATTTGAATCCTTTGAAAGATAAACCTAAATTACAAAGCCTAAAGAACCTACTAGTCTACTACTTTTAAAATAATTTAAACTCTGCTTGCTTTAGCTTATAAAATATGTTTAAGCTCAAAATAACCCAATAATTTATTAAGTTTGTTTTATATACAAATTTTTTTCCTGGCATAAGCCATAGAATTTACTTAGGATTCTGACAGGCTAGACTTTGGTTTTTTTCTTCGATAATAGCTTATGACTTTTTATTTGGAGTCTGGATTATTGACATTTCATACTGATTGAAATAAAAGGTTAAAAATGTGACACATATTAAATCTTTACGCAATTTAGTGTTATTTTAGTAACATATTTTCTTGAAAAAAAGTTTATCAAATATGTATATGCATACGTATAATCAGATGAACTAGGTGATTCGGTTTTTTCCTTTAATATCAATTCAACTAATTCTGTCTAGCTATAATAAACGATTTCAAATAATACCACATCTGATAGTATAATTTGAAAAAAATTAATTAATTTTTTGTTTTATCTTTAAATAAATCATATTAAATTTCAAAATCCTTTCAATTTATTATTATGTAATTAACTATTTATATAATATATTTAAAAGAGTAAACTGCACTTTTTATTCACCGATGTTTGCAATCCTTAATAGTTTCATTTCATCGTAAACAAAAACCGTCTCTAACATTTTAAGTTTTAACAATTTTCGTCCCGAACTTTTTAAGTCTTAAAAAATTTCTTTCTCAACGCTTCAAGTCTTAATAGTTTCTGTCTCTGACATTTTAAGTTTTAACAGTTTTTCTTTTAAGGGTTTATGATAGTTTTCTTTTAAGGTTTTAATGATAAAAACACTTAATACTTGAAACATTATGGACAAAAATGTAAATGGTAGACTGAAACTATTAAGTCTTGCGAATATCAGAGACGAAACCGCAGTTTACTGAATTCTAATTTTAAATTTGACTTTTCTTTAATTTATATAATTATCAACTAAATTTAAGGAATTTAGGTTTAAAAATTTTATAATAAGTAATTTTTAAACCGAAAACCATAATTAATAGTCTTAAAAGTGTCAAGCATTTATTTATTTTTGGTGTTCACAAAATAATAACTTAATTTATATATGAAATGATTCAGAAATAAAAACTTTAAGTTTTGATTATGTCATGGGTTTTACGCTAGTAGATTAATATATCAATTTATTTATTATAATTTATATCAATTAATGTCACGTGTCAATTTAAAACAAATTTACATAAATTTTCTTATTTAACTTTTTAATTTACTAATTTATTTAAATAAAAAATAAATTTTGAATTCCCAGTTATTTTGAAATTCATCAACAGAACTTATATATATTTAAGCTACAAAAAAATCTAATTATTTTCTAAAATAGTAATTATAAAAAAAAAAAATCATTCATTGTATATTAGTTTTATTAACACTTGATTACAAAATTATTCAATTACTAATAATTTCAAAGTATCTGTAAATTTTAATTGCAATTTCATTTTATGTTGTTTATTTATTAAATTTGTTGATATTATAATATCACTTTTTTTTAAATAGAAAATGTTCGAACACACACGATCATCTTGAGAAATAAACCACTTAAAAAACATAAACACGGTCAATCCGCCCAACCCGTAACTCAACACGGAATAAATTTCATTAGGTGACAGTTCACCCATGATATTTAATAAGAAAGTTCCATCACTCAGAGATTGTCGTTTAATCATTACAAAATTTTATAATTTATAATTGCAAAACCATGTAATACGCAGGTCTTAAACCTATTATTATATATTATATACACAGAATATTATATATTTTTTGTTGTTATTAATTTTTATGTTCATTAAATTAAGAGAATTCACACTAGTTTCCTAATCTCTATTTTTTTTTTCAATTAAATAATATTTTTTATACCCTGTATTATTATATATTTTTGTGTCACACTCACAATAACACATAAATTATTTAAAGAACATCATTAGCTTTTTATTTTAGTCCATCAAAATCACTATCTTCATATTTTTCGTTGAATATAGAGGTAAACAGTAATATTTTCTTAACCATCTAAACCCAATATCAAATTTTATGAGAACCTTTCACAAAAAACTAGGAATCTGCTATGAATGCTGTTAATTACACAAAAGTAATGTAAATGTTATTAGAGATAAGGTATGTTGAGGGCTCAAAGTAGTGACCTCTTACTAATATTAAGCCTAAGGATGTGTATATATCCTACATGTCAATCAATTATATTTTAGATTTCTTTTCTAAGCGCATGTGAATAACAAACTTTCAGCTAAACAACTCAAATGCAAGAGATAATATGTTTAAGATCTTACCAATTTTACAACCACATTTTTTATACGTCTCCAAATTTACCCTCATCAAACATAATTTATGTGACAAAGTAAGAGATATAACAATGTAATCATAATCTTTGTCGTCATTGTAGCATTATAACACCTCTATAACGTGCCTAATATTGTATCAAATAAGTTCACATCAATCTTTTGTTTGTATGTATTAAATATATATTTGGGTCATATTAAATTCCAAAAATATTTTTTATTGATTATATATTTAATAAATTGTTGAGATGTCCATGTAGTTTTGCTTGTTCACTTAGGGTTATTAGGTTTCATAAGTTACCTACTTGGTCCAAACTTTGGCCATTTGTAGCATATATAGTCCTATAGGACTATATTTGTTATAACATTCATAGTAGATTCCTTAATTTCTGTGAGAAGGTTTCTATAAAATTTGATGTTGGGTGTAAGTGGTTGTGAGTGAAGAAGAGTAAAAAAGTTACTCTTTAGCCCTATATTTGATGAAAATATGAAGATGGAGATTTTGATAAAAAAGAGAGAAAATGTAATTATGTTATTTTAATAGTTTTTAAAGGGGTTGTGAGTGACTGAGAGATAAAAGATAATGATAAATGTATAAAAAAATATTATTTAATTAAAAAAAATACAAATGAGAATGGGAAGCTATTGTGAATACTCTTACAAATTAATACGTTTGACTAAACTCTTTTGTAACACATAGTCCGTAGGGACTATATGAGTTGCAAGTGTCTACCCAAATTAAAGGGAAAAAAAACGCTCGTTTTTAAGATGCAATTTTTATATAAAAAAATAATGTCGTATTAAAAAGTTCTTAATGTTTAAAGGGAAGTGGACGAAAGGTTTAAAAACTCCACAAATGAGCTTTTAAATCAATGTTTTTCCCATTTTGTTTACCTTAACCACATGATTAACCATGATTTGTTTGTTAAACTTTATTTTTATTTAATCTTTCTTTGTCAATAATTTAGGACCAATACGTAATATATAAAACCTATAGGGCCTAAAACTAGAGTACCATGTCATCAATTTACTCTATATTTAGTTTCCATGTGTTGGCGAACAAAACACCATACATCACAATCACATATCGCACAAGGGCAAACATGTAAAGTTAACATAAATAGATGCATAGCAAGTCACACACCTACCTTACATATTCCATCATTTCATTTTTCAAGCTCATTTATTTGTCTTCAATGGCCATTTCTAATTATTCATCAATTTCTTCATCCTTCATAAAGTTCATCGTGATTTTCAAGCTTCTATGTGCCTGTACCTTCTACGCAAATGGATGTTACACATCAATCATTAGTTTCGGAGACTCTCTTGCTGATACTGGTAACTTAAAACAACTTTACGATGAGACAAATCAAGAGTCTTTGCATTTCTTTTATCCCCCTTATGGTGAAACCTTTTTTCATAAGCCTACTGGTCGTTGCTCCAATGGTCGCCTTGTTATCGATTTCATTGGTAATCTCTCTCTCTTTCCACATATGAATACGACGCAGCTTATTGCTCGTTTGCATGCTACTTTATAGTAATCGTTATGAGTTCCAATTTGATATGATAACGAAGGCAAAAGTCTTACTAAAAAAAATACGGAATACATGTGTAGTTCTAGAAAGAGATTCTTGTTTCTTACGTATAGTAAAAATAAAAATAATGGGGCATAATTATCATTTTAGTATGATCTACGCATTCCATGTATGTAGCTAATACGTGTTAGTGCTTTAATTCGAAGATTAGATGCATGATTCGTTACTGATCTTTTTTTAACCGGCGAATAGACCCTTAATTGAATTTTTTAAATTGATTATGCTAAAAATGCGTCACATGCCAATAAGCCATTGTAGGGACTACCAAAAAGTCAAAAGTGGGTTACGTAAAAGGGGTAAGTGGGGTCGATTTGATCATCATAATTCAGCAACTTTTGAATTCTTGGGAGAAGTGGTGTGTTTAGGAGATTTGAAATGGTTTCGGGTGGAGTTCAAATATATTTTGGTTTATTGGGTGACTCGATATATATCGAACCCAACTCTCGAACTCCATAGAGTTCGATACTCTATGTATCGAGTCACCCATAAACCAAAATATATTTCAAGTCCACCCATAAACCAATTTAAATCTCCAAAACACACCACTTTCCAAAAATTCTCAACTTTTTCATAAAACTATGGTTTAAAAAAATAATTTTGGGACCTCTGGTATTAGTGGGTGAAAGAAGACTTTATGATAACATACCAAAAAGATCTAGCTAGTTTCACCACTACTTAATTATGTATCGTTGAATTGATGATAAAATTACTTAACAATAATATTCAAGTAACGTAAATAGATAAAATCTTTATATGCAAGACTTATAGTACCATGAATGGAGATTAATTTCTACACAATACTTCATTAATTGATTGTGAAGCTGAAAGCATCAGGCTACCACTGGTACAACCGTTTGTGGGTGTTAAAGGGAGACAAATGATGGCATTGCGACGAGGAGTGAACTATGCAGTGGCAGGTGCAACTGCATTGGATTCCGCGTTTCTTGCAGCCCAAGGAGTTCATAATCCAATGACAGATTCATCATTAGGAGTTCAATTGGGATGGTTCAAACATTCCTTGTCGTCTCTCTGTGCCAATGAGCCAGGTAACATAATCGAACTTACACATGTGTACACATCGACATGCACAAAATTTATTGTGTTGTATTGAGACTAGGAAAGTATTTGCGATAAACTTGTCACGCTTTATCTAAATAGGTCTTGGTAGCTACTAAATCGTGTATCTTTTATTGGACGAATGTACATCCGAAAATGTGAGTTTAAATGTGCGGTAATGAACAAAAGATATAAGACTTTTACTTACTAATTACAAAATGATTTTTTATGGAACTTCAAGTTCCAAATTTTAATGTCACAGGCTTTTGGACCTCAAGAAGCCAGAATCTGTCTCCCTTGGGATATCAGCTCTATTTAAGTATGATGGTATATTAAAACACTCAATCAATCAGATTACACACGTTATCAATACATTTATTGTCGAATTACATATGATGAACTAAGTTTTTTCTGTATATCCTTGTATCCTTCCTCTTTGCTCCCTTTATAGTCGCTTCCCTGATACATCTGCCTTTGGAGACATCATTTCTTTTTCCCGGTGGTCTCCTAGATGCCGTGATTTCATCTCATCTACCTCTGATGGAACGACCAACGTTCATCTGCCGTTCGGCAGACGTCCCTTCCCCACCTGCTGGCATGTCCTTTGGTGTCTGCTTTGCTTTGGCGCCCAAGGCTTCATTAAATGCTAGTACCTGATAGCATTAAATGCTTCCTGGGTGGGCTCCTAGGCTTTATTTGGGCCGTCTTTGCTGTTTGCTATTGGGTTTGGGCCTCGTTTTCCCACTATGGCCCTTTGGGACCTTTTCCTGCTTTACATAATATCATTTTTATAAGGGGGCGATACAACAAGTAGTCACCTTCTTATTAGTAAGATAGGTTGCCTAACCGTACACACGAACACTTACGAAGTCATAAGCGAGAGAGATGGAAAGAATTAGGCATGAAGAATGTTTAGCAGATAGGTTCCCATCTCAATTTCTGGTCTAAATTCCATCTTCGTTCTGTAATTTTAAATTGTTTACAACCAATACTTCAACACAGTTGTATTATAGTTTGTAGAAGCTAAAATTGTACATTGGTAGGTCATTGATAATACTTCAACACAGATACTACAGATTGTAGACACTTCCTTGAATAAAAAAACATTAAAATTGAGTAGAATGTCGGTTTTAAAAAATAAACTATTAATGTCACATAATTGCTGCAGATTGTAGACACTTCCTTGAACATTCTTTAATTCTCATGGGTGAGATTGGAGGAAACGATTACAATCATGCATTAATTTCTGGAAAATCCATTGATGAGCTTGAAACATATGTCCCGCTTGTCATTGAGGCAATCATATCAACAATTCATGTAAGAACATTGGCATGAGTATGTACAGGATCTTATGACGGTTGGTAGTTGCTTAACCATATACATAATTTGGAAATACAGGAACTTATTGAGCTAGGGGCGAAGACTCTACTTGTACCGGGAAACATACCAATTGGATGCTCGACGGTGTATTTAACTCTCTATTATGGCTCCGATAACGTTGAGTACGATAACTCAACCGGTTGTATTAACCAATTAAACAAGTTTGCTGAGTACCACAATGAACTTCTCAAGATAGAGTTATTTAAAATGCGAGAAAGTTATCCTGAAGTTAATCTCATATATGCTGACTACTATAATGCTGCCATGCAATTTTTTCGGTCCCCAAACAAATATGGTACAAAAAATATTTTACTATTTCTACACTAGTACATCACCCAAAACAGTCAAACGACCATTTGACTTTTTTTAGATAATCATTTGACGTATTAACACTATCCGGCGTTTTCAAACTTTGAAATTGAAAAGGTTAAACAACCGTTTGAAAAAAGTCTAGCATCTGTTTGAGAAGTTTGAAAAATTAAAATAGTCATTCGATAAAGTTTTAAATAGTCATACTGAATGATATAGTTTACATGTCCTTTGTATAATGCCTAATTTTGTTCATATGTTCAAGGATTCATAAACGGAGCTTTAAAAGCATGTTGTGGGGGTGGAGGACCATATAACTACAACCCATCAATAGTATGTGCAGATTCATCATCAAATGTGTGTATCGAGCCAGATACGTATGCTAATTGGGATGGATTGCACCTAACAGAAGCAGCGTATAAAGTTATCTTCAAGAGCGTGTTTCAAGGACCATACGCGATACCACATTTCAACTCTGTGTGTCCTAAACCAGTTATACCAGTAATGGATGGAATATCAAGTTCTGCGTAAGCATGCGGTTGAATATTAACTTCCAACTGAATATGGAAAAAGGATTTCTAAAACAATTGTGTTAATTTATATGATTTTTTAATCATATATATGTATGCATCTTCATCTCGTTTTCAGATATATATTATAGAACATTCGTGTAGCAGTATGTGGTAACCTAAACCTCTAATAGCATTGTATTCTTCTTATATGCTTTAAGTGAATATTTCAATTTAGAGTACTTTAATTGTTACAGTTGGTGAAATAATATCTTTTTACATAGTAAACCCACTTATGGGCCGAAATATGGTATGCTATGGGCTAAATATATATAATGGGCATAGAAGGCATTACGCTAGCTTGCAATAGTCACATAAATGCGCTTAATATCATGAGACATACTATAATTCTACTACCGTTTGTAAGAAAAACATATGAACGTGAGATAGCATAATTATTAGTTGTTAGACAAGAGGTATGAGTTATACAATCGCTCGAGGACGGGCATCTCGTCCCTTCAGGAATGGGCCGGTGAGTAGACCCGAAGGTAAACTGTGCCCCAAATACTGTCGAACCCAATTCTTTGACCGTATGTTCAACACCTCTGATGCATATAAGAGTGAAGCTAAACATTTTAATGAGATTCATGTGCTAAAAAAAGAGGTACACAATTAATGTTTGAATTATTTATTCATTTCTAAACTTATTTATTAATCTTAAAGATATATGGGTTTGGAGATAGCAGATTTAGCTTGGGTGTGCCTGGTGTGGGTGTTTGTAAGAGGAGAAAATTTGTGATTTAGTGATGCAATTCGTTTTAAAAAATAACAAAGTATGAAGAAATGAGAAATGTTTGAAGTTTATTAAATTTTAGTTTTTTTGGTTTTCGCACAAGGGAATAAGGGAGTGGTTTCTCATGATCATTCCCTTCACATTTGTCTTCATCTTTATCTTTAAAATTCATTAAAAATCTTACATTTTTCTCTCTTCTGTCTAATTAAATAATATTTTATATACCTTTATCATTGTTTTTTTCCTCTCTTCTATCAAATTAATTAATATTTTTATACCGTTATCATTACATTTCTCTCTCCTATTCAATTAAATAATACTTTTTATACCTTTATAATTACATTTTCCTCTTCTATTCAATCAAATAATACGTTTTTATTCATTTATCATTACATTTTCTCTTTCCAATTTACTTTAATGAACAATGTTTCTATATATTTACTAGTTTCATCAGTTTATCTATATATTTACATTCACAACCACTTTTAACCAATCTATATAATATAAATAATTTACTTTAATGAACAATGTTTCTATATATTTAATAGTTTCATCAGTTTATCTATATATTTACATTCACAACCACTTTTAACCAATCTGTATAATATAAATAACTTACTTACATAATTTTTAAAGCATCAAATAGAACGATCTTAGTGGGTTAGTGGGAGCTTCTCACCCTGAAGCCCTTTTCTGCCCATGGTTACAGACATTCTTTTTCTAAGCCCAATATATAAATACTTACATAAAACGTAGTTATACACAAGCTGACAAGCAATATGCGAGAAACCGAGCAAAAATTAATGATGTAGGATTTGACTTCTATACCGACTATGTGCCATTAACAGAACTCCGAATGAGATTGTATTACTCTAGTGAGCCACACAAGATGCTATACAACATGCTTATCTAGGAACAGCATTGAGAGACATATATGATATATCCATATACACATTTCATTTCTTATACAAACTACAATTTTTAGTATTTTTATAATTATAAAATTTGTTTTTACATCACTACAAGGAGTTCAACCGGCTATGTTATTAGGAACCGATTGTTAGGCCATTAAGAAGTTGCAAGCGCTAGAGGTAGCGGAGATGAGGATGCTAAAATGGATGTGTGGACATACAAAGATGAACCGAATAAGACATGAAGTTCTTTAATAGAGATTATTTAGAGGTGACATGTTTTGCGGAGAAGATGGGAGAGTAGAGATTGAGATGATTTTGGTACGTGCAAGGCAGACAAATGATGATTGTGATTAAAACTATAAGAACTCGATCTCACCATAGAAGTAGACCAAAACTGACTTAAGGTATGACTTGCTAGACTAGACTTTCACCTATCCTAAAACATGATTGACGTAGAGTCCTGTAGATCGATCAAAACTTAGCTCCAACTGAAGGTTCAAGAAGGAAGTTTGAGGTTTGAACAAAATTGATAGAAAAGTCAAATACGTATATTCAATCGCATGATTTCTTATTGATATTAACAATGATTACAATCACTACCGAAAGAGTATACATCTATACATTAAAGCTCATAATCAACATCTGGCATGACCTCTCTTTACAATCTAATCAAACCAACACTCAAAACTTACAAATGAAGAACCAAGAACAAGTATTTATAGGTTGTTGCTAATTGCCCATCTGAGTATAACAAATGAACCTCATTCATGTATCTCATCAATACGAATGAGTGGATCATTCGCCCTACTCATACTTGTCTTTGTCATGCTTGTATGTTACCGCTCCAGTAGCTAATTCGCACAGTAACATCCACACAGAAATACACTAACAATTGAGGATAAGAGTTCTTAAAGACGTCTATTACATTTATGGACGTACTTCTAGGGGGGGGTGAATGGATCTGTCTAGGAGCTTTAGCTTGTTTCTACACTTTTGTTAGACTTAGCTTAAATTTTCCTTTCACAACAACAAACATGTGTTTTGCCGACAACCAGGCGGAGACTTTTCCCGACAACATGTTGTCGGCAAAGGTTTTCCCGAC
>WOUH02000014.1:7613504-7624136 GCA_009936405.2 Stevia rebaudiana
ATCTACCGTCAAATGAAAGGGATTTGATTATCCTTAGTAGTTTGATGAAGGCTTATTCATACATTCATTATTCATACCATCATTATTCATGCATTCATTTGTTTATCATTAGACTTAAGAGATTGTGTATTTCCAATAGCTTTGTAATGAAATGCTCACCGACTACTTTTGTAGTTGATACTTTTTATTTTACATGTGTAACAGGTTTAGTGACAAACATTCGTGACAATCTAGGAAGCATGGACCTAGATTAAATAAACTAGTCTATTATTTGTAATTGCTTTTGTTTGAACAATGTATTACTATTTGAATCAATAAAAGAAATCTTTTGCATGTTAATTATATTGTGACACTTAGTGACACATGTGATGAACAATCGTATCATGCTCCGATGATTCCGTTGTCGGTTGCGGTGTGACAGAGAACCTTTGACATTCAGAAGAATTAAGATGAGAAGAGTGAGGTGTGTGCATATGCATGCAAGCTTGCAGGACCGCATAGGAGATCACTACTAAAACTGAGATGTTTTGACAAACACATTTGTTGGAAATTGGTGGCAAAAGCTACTTAGCGACGTAATAGCTACAAAAAAGTTTTGTTGGAAAAACCTTGATATGAAAAATATTTCCGACCACTTTCCAATTAACATTCCCATCAAATAGCGACAAAGGTTGTTTGTAGCAAACCTTGCTACAAACTGCCGGCCAAATTTTTTCGCTCTTTTTTAATTAACTTGAGTATACCTACAATTTTCCTACAAACATAAATTTTTATCGACGACTTTCCAACAAACGTTGAATCTTTTTTGTCTAGTTTATCGACGAAATTCCAACAAACATTTTTTTACTACAAATTTCCAACACAACTTAAAAACTAATTTTTTTTCGAGCTAAAAATTACAATTACGCATTATTGCAAAAAATGGTAAAAAAAATCCAGAAAAAAAGTATATTGCATATATATGGCAATCCTTAACCATACAAGTAATCATCAAACTACATAACACATGTCTTTCGTAAAAAAACATGATGCATGTCTTTACATACGAAAATACCAAACAAATAAGAAGCCACTTATCCGTAAATCTTTTCATGAATTCATCCATTTGTTTTTTGTGTCTCTCGCGTTCGATTCCCTCTTTTTTACACTTCTCTTTGCATTTGTTCCAAGAGATTTTCGATGCTTGTCGGGTCTCTATTTCTTTTCCTGACTCGGCTCGAACATCTTTAACCTATAATGTATCATCACATATAATTAATACATAAGGTTTACTCATTCTACTTAGTTATCATACCTTTCTTTTCCAGTTAGTTGGACACTTCATCTTACCAATACAATGCAATTAATTAGTTTTAGTTCAACTCACACAAATATATAAATAGTTAAGATAAAGTACATGAACTTTGAAACTAAAACATCATCGTATGTAAATGACCCGCAAATAATAATAATCACAATTCGTGCGACTTAATAAAACTTATAATAAAAAAATACCTCTTGCAATTGTTGGACACCACGATATAAAGTAGACCCGCAAAATGATGGTTGTGGCCCGCCCACCACAAAGCGCGGATAAGACGATCCTTTCCCAAACATCTGGCCACGACTTTAGGGATGCAAACGCTCACACACAACAAAATCTTCGCGATCTAGATTCTAATCATTTTTCAGCCCATACTTCTTCACAAGTTTTTTGTGAAACAATATCTACATTAACATGAATACAAAGCAAATCAATTATGCAATATCCAATTTGTTCTACAACTAGAAACTAGCTAAAAAATATTAACTGTTGCATACCCAAAAATAAAAATCAAGGATTCTTATGTTCTTAATTATCCACCAATCCAATATATATACTTCATAAAATTTTGGAATTATTAGAACTAAAAAGTGAACTAATGAAGATTTTGGTGATGAGTTGGCTATGATCTAGATATTAACAGTTGGTTGGGTAAAAGGGTAACAAAATAAGTCGTGTAATTGTATATTATAACATATACAAATAATTCATTGATATATTACCCGAAAGGTATTAAACATCTCCCTCAAATTGTTACCCAAGATCTTTGAAAAAGTGAACCAATCTTCATCAAGTTTTTGTATTATTATTTCCATTGCACTCCTATGAACAATTCTACAACCAAACTTATAATATAGATAATCATCGTACTCAGTATATCTAACTTAAAAGTAGGGCCTGAGAATGAGAATGGTAGATGTAGACAGCCTTACCTCTACCCCGTAGGACAGTGAGGTTGTTTCCAATGAGGCCCTCGACTCATGATGCCTGATTAACCGTCGATCATAGGTTTTAACGTTATTTTCACATAAATAAGTAAAATAATGTTAAACTAATGCAATTTAATTTTTCACTTTGAGGGCCCACACGTATACATTATTTGCGCGCACCGTAACAATGACGTTCTTAACCTAGATGCTTGACTTTTATAATTAAATTTGCATGAAACTTTAATTTTTAAGTGAATGTTTGTGTATGGTTTAGAATTAGAGGGTGAGTGTTGGAGATACTTCTAATGAAAGAATAATTATAAGTTTTTTAATTAATGAGTGATGATTATCTTGTTCTCATTAATTTTATCTTTGTTATTTAATTGTTATTTGGTTTTCTATTTTGAGTAGGATTGCAATTGTTTGAGTATAAATATATGGTTATGTAATAAGTTTCTTTGCCAACTTCAATAGAAGTAAGAGTCAGGTTATGTTACTTGAAATCATCTACGTGTTACATTTATTTTGGTTTGAACCAATAAATTATTCTGACACTTAATACACTTATGTTAGTCACTCTTAATGTCATTCAGTTTTGAATTTGAATTTTATATTATATAATCGTTAATCTAGTGTGACTTGCACAACTTTTTACCGAATCTCCATCTGAAGCTTGTATTGTTAAACCGCAGTGATCTTGATAGAATATTATGGCATAAACCGTGCCCCACTCTCATTTATTAGTATGTATATATAAGATACAAATTTACAATAGATATCCTTATACTATACATGAATATCAAACTATTCTAGTCTAATATACCCCCTCAGTCTTAGGAGGAGGATTACGAATGCTTAGACTGGATCTGAAATCAGTGAATAACACGCGTGGAAGGCCTTTCGTGAATATGTCCGCAAGTTGATATCGAGAAGGCATATGTAGAACGCGTATCTGACCTGCTTGAACTTTGTCTCGAACGAAATGAATGTCGATCTCAATGTGTTTGGTGCGTTGATGCTGAACCGGATTGCCAGACATGTAGATGGCACTGACATTGTCGCAATAAACAATGGAAGCTTGTTTGGTTGGATATCCAAGCTCAAGAAGAAGATTACGAATCCAACATAGTTCAGCTACTGCGTTTGCTACCCCACGGTATTCAGCTTCAGCACTTGATCTGGAGATAGTGGTTTGTCGCTTGGAGGACCAGGACAGTAAATTGTCCCCCAAGAAAACACAATAGCCTGATGTGGAGCGGCGAGTGTCGGGACAACCTGCCCAATCAGCATCCGTGTAGGCAATAAGGGAGGTAATGGGGCTACGTCGCAGATAAATGCCCATGGTCATCGTTCCTTTGACATAGCGTATGATACGTTTAAGAGCATTGAAGTGTGAGGTGCGAGGCGCATGCATATGCATACAAACCTGTTGAACGGCATATGATATATCCGGGCGAGTAAATGTGAGATACTGCAATGCCCCGGCTAGACTACGGTAGTGAGTAGGGTCATGAAGTAAGTCCCCATCTTGGGCGCCCAGCTTGCCGGATGTATCGACTGGAGTGTGTACCGGATTGCAGTCAGTCATCTTTGCCCTGGTCAATATATCAGACGCATACTGGTGTTGAGAAAGAAACATGCCAGCTGCGTCTCTAGTGACTGAGATACCGAGAAAATAACTGAGAGATCCAAGGTCTTTCATTGCAAATTCAGAGGACAACCGTTCCAATAGGTGTTGTTTCAAGGCGGGAGACGAGGTGGTTAGAATGATGTCGTCAACGTATAGCAATAAGTAGGCAGTGTCGGTTCCTCGTCGATAAATAAATAAGGAGTGGTCACACGAACTGTGACAAAAACCTAGAGTGGTGACATAATCAGTGAACCGTTGGTACCAAGCCCTAGGTGCCTGTTTGAGTCCATAAAGAGATTTGCGTAATCGACACACATGGTTTGGATATGTCGGGTTACGAAAACCCATCGGTTGATGCATGTATACCGTTTCTTTTAAATTTCCGTGAAGAAACGCGTTTTTGACATCAAGTTGATTAATATCCCAATTATTAAGTAAAGCAATGCTCAATACCGTGCGAATCGTTGCCGGTTTAACTACCGGACTAAATGTCTCATGACAGTCCACCCCAACCTGTTGTGACCTACCATCGCATACCAGTCGTGCCTTATATCGTTCCAAGGACCCATCTGACTTTGTTTTATGTTTGAATATCCACATGCATCTAATGAGGTTCATATCAGACCGACGAGGTACTAACTCCCACGTATTATTATCAATAAGAGCATTAAACTCATCTGTCATAGCACGGGACCAAACGGGTTTGGTGAGAGCCTCAGCAGGGTTACGTGGAATAGGTTCAAATGGGGTGGTAGTGTGGAGGTTGAATATGGATTTAGGTTTAGAGGTACCAGTCATGCTTCGGGTGGTGATGGTGCGAGTGGGGGGTGGTGGGGGCGGAGGAGATGGCAGTGGTGTGGTAGTGTTAGGGTGTTGTGGTTGTTTGGGTCGACGGGAATATACTTGGGAGATTGGTGGTCGGGAGGAAGTGGGCTGGTTAAAAGATGGTTGGGCTGGAATTGGTTGGGCCGGAGGTGGTGGAGGTGGAGTTTGGGCCGGAGGTGATGTAGGTGGAGTTTGAGCCGAATGGGCAGATTGGGCAGAATGGGATGGAGACGGAGGTGGTGTTATGTGGGCAATGTTGTCGGGAGTAGGTGAAGGTGGGGACCAGATGAAAGGATGGGGGTCGGAGGAGAGATTGGAGTGTAGGAAGTCGTAAGAGGGAACCGAGGAGGGTGTAGATGCAAACGGAAAAACTGTTTCGTCAAAAAGGACGTGACGATTGATAAGTATTTTCCGAGTCGAAAGTTCATAACATTTATATCCTCGATGGTTAGAGGGATAACCGAGAAAAACGCAAGGTGATGATCGAGGTTGGAGTTTGTTTATGGAAGTAGAGGGAAGAAGTGGATAACAAAGACAACCGAAAGTACGTAGATGAGAATAGGAGGGGTGTTTGCGAAAAAGAAGATAAGTTGGTGTTTGATTGTTTTTGAGTTTGGAAGGAAGAATGTTTAAGAGATAAGTAGCCATTTGTAGTGCGTGATGCCAAAAAGTAGGTGGAAGAGATGCATGAGTGAGAAGAGTGCGAACAATGTTATTGATGGAGCGAATTTTGCGCTCGGCTTTCCCGTTTTGAGACGAAGTGTACGGACATGAGAAACGGAAAACCATACCATGACGCGTGCAAAAATCATGAAATGACTTATTATTATATTCTGTGCCATTATCGCATTGAAAAGATTTAATGTCGCGTTCGAATTGTGTTTTTATATACTTGTGAAAGTGAATAAAAGTGTAGTACACAGAAGATTTGTTCGCGAGAGGATATGTCCATAGGTAGTTTGTGTGGTCATCTAAAAATAGTATGTAATAACGATGTCCTCCCGAACTTAAAACCGGGGAGGTCCATAAGTCACTATGCATTATATCAAATGGTAAAAAAGTAGTAGAAACAGAATTAGAGAACGGTAATTTAACTTGTTTTCCAAACACACATGATTGACATAATTGTTTACGAGAATTATTGCAAAAAGAAATAACATTCTGTTTATTTAAAACACGAAGTAACGAAGATCCCGGGTGTCCTAAGCGGTAGTGCCAGAGATCTTGAGACAAAGCAGCAAAAGTAGATGGACTGGTGACTTTGGCAGAGGTGGAAGTGAGAGGATAAAGGTCCCCGGTGCTGTCACATCGGAGGAAAGGAATCCGCGTCAGGTAATCCTTCACAGAAAAACCAAATGGGTCAAATTCAATTGATATATTATTGTCGGTGGTTAGCCGACGAACAGATAAAAGATTTTTGATAAGGTTGGGTGCAACGAGGACTTTGTTTAAGTGTAAGGGTGGGTAAGGTGGATTTAGTTTAGTGTAACCCGTACCGAGAATTGGTATATGGTGCCCGTTGCCAACAACAATATGGTTTTGTATACTATTATTGAAATAAGATGCAAGAGTACCTGACGAGTGAGACATGTGATTGGTGGCTCCTGTATCCATGTACCAATTTTGATCCGGATTCAAAGTCATCGTGTGCATGGCTTGCTCGATGTTGGTGGGAGCGTATGATGCTTCACTGGCAGCATAAAATTGAGTAGGTGGAGGGCCGAGAATACCCGCACTGTTCCCGCGAGCAGGTGGTCCCCGAGTAGGCGGTGTTTGAACCGTAGGGTAGGGGACTGGAGGGGTATTCCACGGCTGCTGGTTCCACGGCTGTTGGTTCCATGGCTGCTGGTTCCACCATTGTGGATAGGGTTGGGACCACGGTGGTGTTGGATAATACATGTTGCCAGGGTAGCCGGAGTTACCGCGACCACGTCGACCCCGACCGCGACTGCTCCGACCTCTACCACGAAACTGACCCGGAGAGGGTCGAGATGAATCTGGGTAACCTTGAGAATTAGCATGAGCTTGAGGTGGGTTTTCAGTCGGTGGCTGTTTAGGATGCGAGGCTGTGGTGAGTAAAGCCGTGTCAACGGTTACCTGTTGAGCTTGCCGGGTTTCTTCCAAAACTAACCGGGACCGAGCCGAGTAGAAATCAGGTAGCGGGCTGGTTTGTTGTAGCATCATCCCAACCCCATCTAATTTGCTACCAGTGAGACCGTTTATGAGTTGAAGAACCAATTGTTGACTCGAAACCGGGGCTTCTACATTTGCGAGTTGATCGGCTAGTACTTTAAGTTCTTGACAATACGCGGACACGTTGGGATATGATTCAAGTTTCATGCTGGAGAACTTACTTTGAAGATGTAACGCTCTTGAACTTTTGTTGTCTTGGAAAATATTCGCGAGGGTGGTCCAAGTCTCAGCCGCATTAGAATCTGGTTTCAATATAGTGTTTAGGAGATCATGAGAGATGGTGCTGTAAATCCATTGCAAAACAATGGCATCTAATCGTTTCCACAGAATCGGATCTGGTACAGCAGCCGTAGCCTTGCCTGCGGCGTCGACTGTGGCTGGTGGAGGTACGGCTTCATCAGGAAGAATATGATCAAGAACCTCGAACGCAATGCAGTGAATCTTGAAGAGAGTGGACCATGAAGTATACTCTGCAGTCTCCATCTCTAAGGGAACGGGAATGAAAGTCTTGATATTTGTAACTGTGAGAGCGGGGTGAAAATTAGCCATGATAGGGTTGAAGAAGACAAGAAAACGAGATGAAATAGATGATCGGGAATTTTGAAGATGTCAGATTGGGATCTGCGGAGGGGGTGGGGGCCAATTTAGGGTTTGCTCAATGATACCATGATAGAATATTGTGGCATAAACCGTGCCCCACTCTCATTTATTAGTATGTATATATAAGATACAAAGTTACAATAGACATCCTTATACTATACATGAATATCAAACTATTCTAGTCTAATAGATCTTTAAGTGAAAGATAATGGATAGATAGGCTAACCAAGCGAACCCGACCCGGTAGCTATTTCAAACTTATAAAACAAAGCTAAACGCAAACATAATATTTTTAATAAATTGATCAAACTACTCAAATGTCATCATCTTCGTCTTCGCCTTCTTCCTCAGAGTAACTGTTCTTTCTACCAGCAGATTTCGATGAAGGTTCTTCGTCTTGTGCTTCATCATCCTCTTCTTCAACATCTTTGTCTTCGATTATCTGTGGTGATAGGGCTTTTTGATCATCTTCATCGCCTAAATTCTCCTCTTTTGCTATTTCATCAGGCAGAATAACTTCTTCATCATCATCATCATCATCTTCATCGTAGGGGGATTTGATGTTCTCAGGTGCAGCTGGAGCTTTTGCTGATCCTTCAATGGTAGGAGATCCATATATTGTTTCTTCTGAAGGTTTGATGAACTCGTCCACTTGTGGAGCATCAACCTACGTATTTCCACTCCATAAGTACTTATTTCAGTTAAAATATAACTAATTAAATCCCCACATGTCATCAACTAATCTTATGCAAGTTATACTAATTATAATTACTAATTATGAGAATTGTTGTCTTCATTTTCAACAAGTTCTCACCGAGAAAACGTTCATAAAATCTCTTTCTATATAAATAACTTGATATACGAAGATGAACAAACGTCGAATATCACACTTGTATGATGTTATTGTTCTATTATTTCAAAATTTATCGTTCAAATATGATGTAAGTGATTCGTTTTCTTGTACATAAACACGAAAATATATGTTATATTGGACCAATTTAATTGCATGTATTACAAAAATAAATGGTACAAAGATGAAAACATGCATGGAATATATATTAATTCAAGTGTGGAGTACCTGAGGAGAGGCCATGTAGATACTGAATGGAGATAGTGAAGAAGAAGAAGCAAATTAAGGACTTGTGGAATGATAATATTTGTTAGAATGAATTTCATATTTATATGCAAATAGGGTGGAGAAAAGCAAAGGAATAGTTAGGGGGAACATGATTAATCAAGATAGATGACTTTTGTGCTTTAACGATTCGATGGGTGCCCGTTAAGGTTTTCGATCCAAGGGTATGTTTGGATATGTTGATGTATGTTTTGGGAGTGATCACTATACTATTATATCTCATGGACGTAAATTCATATACTAAATATAAAATTGTAGTAATTGGATTTTTTTTTTCTTAGGTAGTGTTTGGTATGCATGAATGGAGGCATGAATCGAATAATGAAACTAATTATCATAGTATAAATAATGAAATTTATCAGTCACTTAAGAATTGATTATCTAATTTACAACAATAGAAACACATCCAAACACCATTTATCCATCTCTATATTTACATAAGATTAATTTTTATAATTTCTATAAAACACAATGTTTTAACTAAATATGTGTGCATGATTACAATAAGTTTGTGAAAAAAAAAGAAAAAAAAAACAAGATTTTAGTCTTCATTCAAGGATTTGAAATGATTGACAAAGAACCAATGCTATTCCCACTTGTCTATGGGAAATGTCCTCTTAGTTAGAACAATAGAGGTAAATGGGGGAGGTGGGCCAAAGGAAGTTTTGGGTGTGAGTAGAGTATTATTGAAGGGTTAAGGTAAGGTGCTTTGATGCTTGAAACCACTTGCCAAAAGTTTGATGCAAAAGGAGGTGCTTAATAATTTCATTATAGAAGGTTGCTCAATCCTATTCTTTTCAACTTTGGGAGGTACTTGATTTGCCTTTCTTTCTTTATGGTATTCTATCAACTTGTGCCCTTAGAACTAGGATACTTTGGTAAATAAATTCTATGCAAATGGTGATATGGTCATTTGACATCCTCCAATTAACAAATACTAGTTGCATTAAATCATCAATAAGTCTAGTTTAGTAGTTTACTACTTTACTATATGAAACAATCAAGTCGACTTTCATAATGTGTTCCAAGGTTATGAAATTTAGTATTTCCCCGTAAGGTTTTGTTAATGTTCAAATTTGGAAGTTAATGTGGGTTACAAATAAGCTACGTGAATTACTATAAATAAAAAAATAACACACTAAGTACAAATGAATTATATGATTTTTATGGTTCTCTAATTCAAATTTAATCTCGGCAAATTAAAGGTTTGATCTTTCCCATTTTTTAAAGTGATCACGGCACAAAATCTAGATTCTTCAAACTTTTTTCATTAGTATATGACTACTATATGCAACATTGTCGATCATATTATCTATTTATTTACCACTAAACAGCCCATTTGTGTATTTCATATTCATAATTTTTATAAATGCATTCTCCTAACCGACACCCCATGAAATTTTTATCTTCTTTAGTGTTTATATGGTGTAATTTCGACCGACCGCCAAGAAATTTTGATCCCGACCCCCATAATATTTGAAACTATAGTTGAAGGAAACAAGAGTTAAAGTAAAAAAGGTGATAAGTGAATAAGTGAATAGAGCATCAATAGGAATTTTTAAGTGAGTTGTGAGTTGTAGGAGGAAGAAGACGAAGTGAGAAGATGATGGGTTTTTGTCATTTTCTAGGTGTATTTTGAGGGTATATTTAGAAATCTACCTTCTACCTATACTAATAAACAAAAAACTCAAATGACACATGTCAATTTTCTAAGCAATGTATTCTCCTTTTGACACATGTCAAACCTACAATTATTCTCAAATAAAAAAAATCATTTTTAAATAAAGCAACCTATTAACTAATTTAAGGTTTCTAAAAATAAAAATATTTTAATTTTAAAAAGTTACTAAATATACGTTTTTGTAAACTTTAAAAATTTGGTATTTTTTTTTTAATTGAAATTTTGATTTATTTTCACATTTTTTAAAACGATAACATTTTTAAAATACAAAATTGTCAGAATTGTTTAAATTATAAAACAGATTTCTTCTCCAAATATAATATATTTTATTGTCAA
>WOUH02000014.1:7629937-7644507 GCA_009936405.2 Stevia rebaudiana
TTATGCCGGCAATCTGTAAGGATTAAGGGCTTTCCTCGCTAAAAATCCTTGTGTTATCCTTTTCATATTCTGTTTTCAGTTAACATATCCTTGAGGATACTTGAGGATATTAAGAGATAATAAAACATATTAAAGGATATAACTGTTTATTTAACAATTCGACATATTCCATATTTCAACAAACACTTAGCCTCACTAAACTAATTTGGAATAACTAAAATTGACACTTGTTAATTTTTGACCACAAAAGTAATTCCTCGTCATGAGTGACACGGGGCAATATAAGATATTACACTGGTTGGAGCCCATGAACAAAGGTTATGTTAGTTAAACCATGTATAATCCTTGTGTTTGTTCATTCTCCACTTTTGCGACTGTATGTGTGTTTGAATACCCGAATCCTTACCTTTAATGGACGTTACCAAAGTTAGCTATTTTCATATCTTCCGAACCCATAACTCTTATAAATTCAATTCAACACAACCATATAATGCAAAGTCTACATAATGACTATATCATCTAGTATAAGCATCTTAATATTAGTCTTTTCATATATTTACATATGCAAGAAACACACCAAAAACATCACAAAACCTCTTGCAAACAAATAACACCTTTACTCCACAAGAAAGACCCCTAATTTGATATTCTTGGTTAATAAAAATGCAACCTTATTCAGTATTAAGACCAAAAACATCCAACAACTATACACAGTAAATGTCACTCATAACCAAACTGTTTGTAGGATCCAGAGAGAGTGAGATGTAAACAGATTGCATCTTTATCCCTTTGAAAAGAGATATTGCTTCTAGAAAGACTCTCGGGTCCAGAAACATAATACACTTTATACAAACTTCAACTTGCACCATAAAAACATGTGAAATTAGGTCAAACTTGGGTCAAAGACAGTACCTCCTTCTCTTGTTAGGAGGCATTGTTCTTGGAGAATAATCAAGATTCATTGACCCTTTTTCTACAACAGAAGTAAGTGCTTCATGAACAGAACTAAGTAGATTTTCATCTGCAGTGAAATCAAATATGATCTTCATATGGTCACCAAGAATTGACAATTCTGCCCTTTCAATGTTGACTTTGAGGTCAACAAGGGACCGTCTTATATCGGTTAGGAGCTCGGGTCGGTGTTTACAACAAACAGATGCGTGAAAAGTCAAACATTCGTTGACTGCAGCATTGTCAAGTTTTTCAATTTTGACTTCATCGACATCTTCTGGCATGAGTAAACCTAAACTGGCTTGTGTTGCGTTTATTTTGAGTTGTTTTACTTGGCGGATAACTTCAGCGAGTAATGTGGCTTTGTCCATCTGTTAAAAGTAACTTAAAATCTTAGTTTATTTCTGTAAGATTGCATACTTTGACTTTAAAGTCAAACTGGCAAAGTTTTAACTTCAAAAGTAAATGTAAAAAACTCATCAATTTTGAGCCGGTAAAGTAAGATGAACACTTTGATTATCAGATTAAATTGTTTAATTTTTAACTATGAAACCCATCAGATTTGGGTTCAAAACAATATTGGTTTGACCTCAAAAGTCAACTTATGCTACATATCCAAAAGTGAATATTTACAAATATTCAAGTACCAAAAATGAGAAACTTAGTTGCTTCTTTGACTTACAGATATAAAATGCTAATGTTAACAAATATTCTCATAGTTGACTGTATATTTTATTACAATAATTGTATATATACACAATATTATATCATTGACATTCAAATATTATAACATCAAGAAAGCCACCTTCCATACCAACTGTAATATAATAATCGAGGATAGTTATTAAATGTAACGATCAACAATACTATTATTTATTGAGAACACGGTTTTATTCAGAACACTAAATTATTGTGACAACACGTAGAGCAAAACGAATGCTTTACTTTTTCAATTTACAAAATTTTAAAAACATAAGAAAATGATTAAAGTTTAAAGTTTATTCATTTCTAATAATTTTAAATTTAAAACAATGAACAAATATTGCTGATATATAATAATCCATGTGTAGATTATTTTACTTGCCCATAAATTACACATGTGACATGTGTATGAAACTTTTATTTATATAGAAATAATCGAAAACAAGTTTAAAGGTTTTTCATATGCATGAACTTTATATTTGTGTGTACAAATTATAAATTTTAAATCATGGATCGCAAATTTAAAGGATTTAGATTTTTTTTTTTTTTTTGTCTTGTAGTAATTTGGTGTCCCAAAATGCCCTCTTCCTATGTATATATGTGTGTTATTTGAACTTAATCTTAGAATGTTAATTAAAGAACTCAATCTGATCCCTTGGTTTTTTAAATCGGGTCTTTCATATTTCAGTTAGGGGCCTTCATTTTAACATGTAACACATGATTTTTTTTCCCATGAAAGTACAACACATGTGTTACTTCTTAAAATAAAAGGTTCAAATTGATATACGAAAAATATGACATGTGTTAATTATAAATTGAAGGGCATAGATATGACATGTGTTAGATTATAAAAATATGACATGTGTTAGATTATAGAATATGACATGTGTTAAGTTTTAAAATGAAAGGTCTAAAATGAGTTTTTTGTTAACTCCTTAAGATAGAAACACCTTATATATGTAATATTAAAATGAAAATATGTTGATTCGTAGCAAAGTTTTATGAAAAATAGGCAGTTATTTATTAAAAACC
This sequence comes from Stevia rebaudiana, assembly GCA_009936405.2. Taxonomy (NCBI): domain Eukaryota; kingdom Viridiplantae; phylum Streptophyta; class Magnoliopsida; order Asterales; family Asteraceae; genus Stevia; species Stevia rebaudiana. The sequence goes on from WOUH02000014.1 coordinate 7,632,623, forward strand.
CATAACAGATGGATAGTTTTTGAGTAAATGTCATACTAAAAAAAGGAGAATTTACATTTCACAAGAAAATAAGTAAAGATGGTGAAAGATAACCACTAGTTTATAATAAGAGATGAACATCAATAGTATCCGGCGCCTTTATATGTTTATTGTGATATGAAAATGACACAATTGTAAGCAATGGAGCAAGTCAAAATGATGACAAAAACAATGAAAATGATATATAAGCAGTTCTAAAACAAATAGACTCCGTAATTAACTTTTAGTTTTTGGTTTTTAGTTGTTAAGCTAGATTCACTAATTTGGGAATCATATCTTTACTAAAAGTCAACCTTTTCTCTCATAGCTGTTAAGTGTTTGAGTCAACGTTACAAAAAAAAACGTTTACTTTTATCTTTTAGAAGCCTATAACTTGTTTGACAACTAACTAACTAACTATTTCAATAAAACCTTTAATCATATATTCTGCCCATATGTTTTTTTTTATCATTTTAACGATTAAACTGAATTTCTTTCATCAAGAATTAAATAAACGGCTAAACTCCATTTATTCAACAACATCAAATGCACGAAGTAGTACATTTAACCAGATGAATCAAGTGACATAACCATCAATTAGTATCCTAATTCAGAAGAAAATGTTAAAACTCATAAACTCAGTTAATTTTCTATTTTTTTTTTTTTAACGGCCAACAAACTTTAAAGCTTCACGGTTGAATCCGTTAAAAAAGATATCTAATTTGATTTATGAAGGTGATAACATAACCAAATAAGAATAAAATTAAATGCAAAAGCAAGTTACAAAAAAACTTATAGCATAGCATATAATTCCACAAAGATTCACATGTATTAATTCAACAATTATGATTAAATTATATTGGAGTAAAGTGTTTAAAGACAAAAACCTTATCATTGCAGGGTACAAGACCTCGAAGAGTATCAAGCTGAGAATTAATTCTTTCTCTTCGTCTTCTTTCAGCATCACTATGACTCTTCAAAGCAGCCAAAGCTTTTTCATCAGAAATTAATTTATTTTTTTTTCCAGCGAGTTTACTTTGAGACTTTACAAGCTCTCCTTTTTCATCATCCAAAACTAAAGATTCAGAGGATTTTATGAACAATCCATCAACATTTCCACAATCCCCACTAAACCCACCTAAACCCATTAAAGATCCATCATCCCACATGGATCCCAGGTTTGAAAACTCATGATTCCAATCATAAAAATCCATTCTTGTAAATACCCTTTAAAAGCTATATGTATATATGTTCTTGTTGTACTAAGTGTATGTGTGTGTGTGTGTGTGTGTGTGTGTGTGTGTGTGTGTGTGTGATTGTGAGCAATAAAGAGAAATCGAGATATAAAACGATGGTGATTGATGATCTAAGGATCGAGACCAGGAGGACGGATGGTGGGTGCAAAATAAAAAGAAACCATGCGATGGGGAAATCTGATGAGTCTAACAATCGATAGAGATGATGATGATGATGAATTTGATTTTGATTTTGATTCTGGTTTTGTGTTCATATTTTCTTTCATTAGATGTAAAAGTCAAGAGGGTTTGGTTACAAACAAGATTTTATTGAGAGAACATCCACATTTTCTTCTTTATGATTTTGAATTCGAGCATTTCGATGAGTTGAATTGAATCGTGTTTCAATTGGTGGATTCAAGAATCTAAGATTGGAGGATGTGTGTGTGTGTCTGTGTGTGTGTTGGGGAAACAACCAAACGTGACAGATGTGTTTGAAGTGATTTCTTTAGGAAAGTTGAAGTGGAAGCACTTGAATCTTTTCCTTGTTCGGCTTATATGATGAAGCCAAAAAAAGATGCTCGAAAGTCAAAAACCGCCCTAGATGGTTACCAAATGGACATTTCGACTTAATATAATATGCAAGATGAACATATCATACTAAAATTGAAAGTTTTGGTTTTTCTTTTTTCTTTTTAGACATGTTAAGCAAAGGTTAAGTAAAGCAGGTGTATTTATATAGCCAAAAATGTCAAATGGCAAGTTAGAAAGAAGTTTTATTGTTGTTTAATTTTCTAGGAATTTATGTTGGTTAAGAAATGTGTTCTTAGGTTTGATTTTCTTTACACATTAATTATTGATATTTTAAGGGTCATTATTGTCGTTTAAAGTAAGGGTGTAAATGAATAGAACGTACTGGATGTCTGTCTGTTCTTGAGTTAGTTTCGCCGCCTCGCTAATCAAATCGTAATAATTTGGATTTTGAAACGTTGAATAGAAAATAATAACACTAATAATTAATTGATTTAATACATTGGACTATTTCTATCTTAGAATTTCACTAAGGTTTAGTTAAATAAATAATCTAATCCTTTTGAAATATGTTATGAATTTATATGAGTAAATGTGGATTGTTACAAATTTATATATGTAAATAAAAAGCTAAACCCTTGAACGAAATTTTGTTAAACATAATTCTAGAATGGTAAGACATTTTAACGGTTCAATTTAATTTAAAACAATGATCTTCTATACTTTTTAATAACATTATTTTCTTTATTTTTAGTAATAGTGTATTCTCAAATCATCATCACACACATTTTCCATGAGTTAGAAAGAGCATCAAGCAATTTTTCATTCATATCCTCCAAAGAAAGTTCATAATCTAAAGAAGCAAGTTCAGTAAGTAATAAGGTGAAACGAGTCACTAAATCTACAAAGGTTTTATTATCTTAACATTTAAAAACATCAATTTCTTACTTTAAAAGAGTTCTTTTGTTCTTTTTCAACGGATCACTTCATTCACATCTTTTGGCCAAAGTATCACATAAAGCTTTTAGATTTTTTATGTACTTTGAAAGATTGATGTGTCTCTTTTGTTAAAGCCACTATAAGCAAAGAATGAGCTTTTTTTTCCAAATAATAAGCTTTTCGTTCATCTTTAGTAAGGCGTGAAACATTCTATGATTGATCATAGCTTTTGTTAGGGAACGGATTTCTGGGATCCTTAGCACCATTATCCTGAGTCTTATTTATCTCATTTCTTTAATTAAGTGTTTCAAGTAAACGTACTTCAAGCCTAAGGATCCTTAATATCATGATCCCTTGAAGACCTTTATTCTGGAGGTTGAATATAGACGTTTGATTAAAGGACACGAGATACAAATATGACAAGATGCTGACTTAATCAGCATGTTTGTTGGACGTGTAACAGCTTCAAAAGACCAAGTGAAACCGATCTCCCACGTTCCCGGAAGGATCCATACTATTTCGGGATTCGTTTAGTTTAACCGTTGTATTTATTTTGTATATAAACAAGGGCGGGAACCATTGGAAACACACATCACAACTCACTACACTCGTTTCTTTCAACTCTCTATGTGATCTACTGCTCTCTCAACTGTTTGCTTACTTTACATGAAAACCATATTCTAAAAACTCTTAACTTTATTACTTACACTAGTGGTTTTTAGCTCATGATCGTTTATAAACATCTTTTAAGTTATAAAGTTAAATCAGGCAGATCCACATTTGTTAACTCCCGAGGTTTTATGCCGGAGATCCTAAAGGATTTTGGGCTTTCCTTGTTATATCATGGTGTACTTTACTTCTATTGGATTATGATCCGGGATCCTTATGTGTTTGTATTATATTAATTGTTATGTAGCTAGCACTATCTTATTTATTGTTTATCATTAGCCTGACTGTCATGATCCTTTTATTGTTTGTCTTTTATTTGATATTACATTAGTGCATTCCGGCTAGCACCAAAGCCCCCTTTACTAATTTGGTAATAAAATTATACTTGGTAATTTTATCCCGAAACAACTTTCAACTATCGGAATCATCAAACTTAGGTTTTTCGATGCAAAGAAATGACTCGAATCGAGAACTCCATGATGAATAATCTAAACGAGAAGTAAGATTTGGAGACTTTGTTATTGGTCCTGTTTCATTTTCACGCAAAAGGGCTGAAAATTCAACTGTTTGTTTCACATATTTAATTTTTCAAATTCAAATTTTTATGCTTAGACATTTCTCGAAAGAAATATACTGAAACTAAAATTAGTTTTGATATAGTCAAATTGCCGAATCTAACAGATATGTCGAAGTTGTTCTTTATACCAAAACTTTTGCCGAAACTAATTCTGTCGATATACTTTTGTGGAAACTGACAAGTACCGAGACTAAAGAAATGTTGAAACTGTTAGACTACAAATCGATACTAATAGATTCATGTTAAGATGATTTGACGGGAAAAACTTCAAATCTTCAAATCAACAAGGTAACTCACTCTCACCAAAGACTCATGGAAATATTCATAATTTTTTCAATTCTTTGAGTTTGAACTTTATTTGATATCAAAATGTCCGGAATCACAAAACACACGAAATCTATGTGGTCAACTTGTTTGTACAAGCCTGTGAACTCACCATCATCTATGTACACTTTTTAGTATGTTTTCTAAGGTTATCTTGGCGCATGTTAAGACATAAGGCTAGAAGGAGTCTCGTGCATCTTCATAATCGTTTTGATGAATTGAACTTGAAATTGTATTTTGAGAAATCGTGTCATGTTTTACACGTGTTACATTTATGCTTTCACACTTGTACGTTTTAGCTTCAACACACATTGTTTCTGTAAACACTTCCGCATACTCTTGAAAACTTATTGTTAAACTTTCATTTTGAATGAACAAATGTATTATTTGTAAAATGTAGTCGTTCGACATGACTAGTGACTTTGATCCTATTTATCGACGTCTTGTCGCAATTTGCAGTAAGAACCAAGGTGGAAATTTGGAGGTATGACACACTGGTGACTAATGAAAAAGGTGACCACTTCCTTTGAATGTGACGAACATCACTGGATTTGAAAAAAACATAGTGGAGAAAATATTGATCGGATGATCAAGTAGAGAATGTAAGTTAACACCAACTTGAACCTCTATATATAATTCGCTTTTGCCACATTCTTCCTTTATCGCTTTACATACTTATTTTTTAAAATCATACTCATTTACTTACGTAGTATTGTTTATAAGTTGAGTTGTAAAAGAGTTTTAAAAGTTCACTTTAATTAAAAACTATTCACCAACTCTAATTTTCTTACAAAATTATGCAAAACCGCGTTATGGTGCTTTTTTTTTTTGTAACATATAGCTTCATTTTCTGTTGTTGATCATCATCCTTATATACATAAACGAGAAAAGATGAGCAGGGAGATGAGAGATAACAGTATTATAGAGATTCATTAATAAGAATGCTTGTTTTAAAACTAATTTAAGTGTATTCGATTGTTTTACGCTTTCAACCACTTAATTTACTTGTTCTGTTACTATTTATTACATTTTTATAATTTATTGGTGTTACGGTTAAGAGGAAAAACAATATGAAGCGTAGGAAGCCATAACAATGTGCCATGTGTCATGTGAGAAATGGTAAGAGAGTCAAAAAAATCATGCACCCAATTTGTATATATATTCACTAACCAAACTGGGTGAAAAGCGGATTGTGACTATAAAAATACGGACCGGCAGTTTTGAAAAAGCGGACTGGTGTCTGAAACTTATCTATTCTAAAACAAAAAGTGTGTAAAAATAAAACGAACCAAAGGTTAAAAATACGGACTGAAAGGTAAACAATATGGACTACGATTATAATAAAACGGACTGGTATTTCAGGTTTACATAATCTCATATCCACTGGGTAAAAATGACGGATCAAGCCAAAAAATACGAACCACATAAAAAAAAAAACATATCAATAGCATACTCAAATTAAAGATAATAAGATTCTCTATGTGATGGTGCAATTAAAAAATATATATATTTATCAAAGCATATAAAAGTTATTTAAATCTATATAATATGGGTAGAAGTTGATTTAATTTCATAAAGTCAAAATTGTTAGTTATTTCTTCTTTTGTCCTTTTGGTTCAAAAAATGTATATTTTCTTGGAGACCAGATCATCTTTAAGTATTGATTTGTACTAAAGGCTCAAGTTACTTGACACGCTCCATACCAAAAACATTAATTGTATCATAACCATCTCATACTTATATATTATCTAAATAAATTGTGGATAAATTTTTTTCTTAGTTTTCGTTTTAGAAAGGGTTTTCTTAAGAACACTCCACACACCTAAACACCCTTGTGTTGCAGAAACCATGGAAAACATATTAGATTTTTTTTTAATAACACCTGAACTCAAGATATTATCGAGCCCAAATACTGGGCTCATAACATAATGACATATATAACATGGTTTATTTAGCTTCTATATTCACATTTATGACTTTTGGTAAGAAGATTATAAAAAAAACGCCTACTAGGTTGATTTAAATTTTCTTTTTATAAGCAATGGGCATTACATAAACAAATACATGTAACTTACTTAAAATTGTACACATACATGTAATAGTCTGAAACATAAAAAAAGTGATATTTTTGTATATATCGCTTTTTTATAAACTTTTAATGAAGACGAAGATATTTTTAAAACCGACCTTTTAAAACGAATATTAAATTGACGTATGATGTTTGGTCTGTTTAATCCTTTGAGTGCAAAAATGAATCTTTTAACACATAAGCACTTGAGTATGCATTTTCTATAACCCTTTTAGTCCCTAAAACTAACTTTATTAATTTTTTTGGTTAAATATAAAGGTATTTCATTTTTTCAAACCTAAGGGCTCTTTATGTATATAAAATTTTTTGTTAAATCATTAAATTGATACTGTGTTATCCTTAGTGTAAACATACAATACATATAAAAAATTGATGATTAGTAGGGGTGTTAAAATTCGAATACCGATTTTCAATATCAGATACCAAGATTTCAGACATTCGAAATCCACACTTCGGATATCCGAAATTTTGGATTTGGATATATCCAAACGGATATCCGAAATATGAAAAAGTACTTTATTATTTGAATTTTTTGAAAAGGTATTAACAAACTCATATCGAATATTTGAAATATCAGTAAAATATCCAAATTATTTGAAAATGATGCAAAAAATTAATCTTACAAAATATATGAAATATTAGACAAGTAATCCTAAATATCAGAAAGTTTTGGATATTTCGGATATCCAAATATCCGAATCTAAAAATATCAGGACCATCAAAAACTTTTGGATATTTCGGTTATCCAAATATAAATTTTTTTAAATCACTATCCGAATTTGAATATTCGGATTATCTGAAATTTCGTATATTTTGAATTCGGAATTTTGGATAATTTATGTTCAATTTCGAATTCAAATTTTTTTTTGAACACCCCTATTAGCTATTATTGTTTAGCATGAGGAAAAATTACATCTAATTTATTAAATTTAATTAAAAAAATACTTAGAAATACCCAAATATGAGAGTTCTACAAACCACAAATGTGATATAAAATATAAAATTATAATAAAAACTCAAAAGACATAAATCTTTATAATTATTTAATAACAATAGTAATTATCATTATAAGTATTATATGTTTTATGCTAAGTATTATATAAAATTACTTTAACGATTTAACAATCTTAATTATTTACATAAAGAGCTCTTAGGTTAAAAAAAAAGAACTACCCTTATATTTAACAAAAATTAAACAAAGTTAGTTTTAGGGACTAAAATGGTGATAAAAAAATAACCTTAAGGGCTGATATGTTAAAAGAGTTCTTTTTGGACTAAAAGGGTTAAACAAACTAAATAACTATATATATATATATGTACGTGATTTTATAAAGTTCAAAAACCATAATCTAGAGATTTCATTTATCAATCGGGTCATCCATTTGAAAAAGTAACACATGTGTTGTTTTTTTTTTTAATAAGTAACACATATATGTAAAATAACTTATTAAACATGTAAAAATACATGCACAACTTTTACAAATGAAAAAAAGTTAATTTTTTTTATATCATTTGCTGACTTTAAAGAAAATGTGTTCAACGTTTTTTTTTTTTTTTTAAATGACGAATATATATATAAAACCCGTGTTTTTTTAAATTAATGATGACTTTTTAAATGAGTTTTTTGGCTTTTCGTGTGTTTTCAAATTATACATTCTCTTTATATATATATACATCCTATATATATATAGGGGGCGAAAATTCATATATCATTTTCCGTGCTAATCGTAGGATGTAATTACGTCCGTTAGATCGTTTTAATGAAGGGTCCATATTAACGCAATGGCAAAACCGTAAATAACGTTCGATAAATAAACATACATAACGCTCGGGTATCTTAAAAGGGTAGATGCGCCATTGACGTAATTATGGACTGTGTATAAACCACGGACGACCAGTGTAAAATATACGGACCACATAATTATATACATAAATTACGAAACAAAGGAATAATAATGGATTACAACCAAAATACACATATAAAATACGAACCAAGTGCATAATCACGTATCACAAAATTACTGACCACGTGTATTATCACAGACCAAGCCCAAAATATACAGATAAAATACTTACCAAGTGAATAATCACGTACCTCGAAATCACGGACCATGTACATGATTACAGCCCATGTAAAAAAAATCGAAAAAACCATATCAATACTATAATCGCATTAAAGATAATGAAATTTTATAATCGAATCAATACTATCAATATTATTTTAAAAAAATATTGAAGCGTTAAAAAGTTATTTGATATATTTTTTTGAAAATAAAGTGAAAGTTTGTGTAATTATGGAAACTTTCTGAAAACGTGTTTTTACATATTTATCTCTTGCTCTTTGTACACATAACATGTTCTGATTGCATTCTACCTTTAGCACCAAAAATATTATATGTATTGAATTCACCTCCTATATAAATATATATATAAAGTAAAATAACATCTCACAAACAAATTTTATTGTTTACGATTCTTAGAATTAAGTATGTTACATCATGAGGTCTTTAAGTTCGATTTTCTTTGCCTATCATTGACGTTTTAAGGGTCATTTATGTTGCTTATTGTTGCTTAAAGCAAGAGTGTAAATGGTCCCGTGTTGGTGGTAGTTTCGCCGCCTCTCTTCACAAGTCGCAGTAATAATAGAAAATAAAATAAGATGGGGTTATCTTCAGCCTAACCCCTTTGAAAGATGGAAATAGCATAATCAAATTTAAGTATCACTAAAGTAAATAAGTAATGTGTTTTCTTATTTAAGTTAGAAATGGGTGTTAAGGTAATCAAAATAAAAACACCAAAATTCAAATCGTATTATCATATATTTTTAATTCAGATTATTCAAGTATTCGATAAAAAACAAGTTTGTAAATAACAAAATGACCTTTTTTACCCAAATCTTTTTTCACACTACACAAAATCCATACACCCGTCTAATATGAACCTTTGTTGTAACTTTTATATGTTGCCATGCAACTTTTATGTCTAGCCTTTGATATAACTTTTATATTTAGCCTTTGATATAACTTTTATATTTAGCCTTTAATGTAATCGTAATAGTTAATATATATTTATATTTTAGCATGAAACAGTTGTAGTTTATAGGAGAATAACATGTCTGGAATTTTAAAAATTTATAAACAAAAAATAAATCCAATTTCTTTCTCTTCACACATGAAACTTATATATAAAAAAATTTGATAAGTGCCAATTTTTGAGAAAATTAAGGTGTCGGTGACAACTCATCTATTTTATTTTACTTTATTATATAGGTTATATATATATATATATTTGAACTTTAATTTGCGTTCAAACAAATTTGTATTTTATGATTTTGTGTGCTTTTGTTATATTATAAACTACTAAGAGCGTTCACATTAGCCTTCTCGTCCTTATTTTCTTTTACCTTTTATAATTAAATAATATTTTTTTATACGTTTATCATTATCACTTTATTTCTCAATTACTTACAATCATTTTAAAAAACAATTAAAATAACATCATTTTATTATTTATTTATTCTTTTAACATCAACTAGAGACGCCTTGAGGCTGCCCCTCACTAACAAAGTTGGCAACGTACCTACTATCCAGGGACGCCCCAGCCCTGAACCACCCCAAATGGAAACCCGCTTTGCTAGAAAAACCCCTAACCTCTCTCAGCCCATTTGTTTTGCATTAGGGGTTGTTTCGAACCTAGGACCTCTCACTTAAGAAGTGCATGGAGTACCACTAGGGCAATGCCCTTTGGTATTTTTTTTTCTTTCCAATCTACTAAAATTCACATCTTCATATTTTTTTATAAAATATAGGGTAAACAATAATTTTTTTTATCTCTCTTCCATAACTATTTACACAAAACATGAAATTTCATGAGAACCCTTACAAAAAATGTAGAATCTAGTGTAAATACTCTAAAATGTTACATACCAAAAGTTAGAAAAAAGTAAACAATAAACAAAAAATTAAATTTTTTATTCGGATTATTCGTGTTACTTGAATCTACCCGAATCTCGTCCAACTCGTAATTCGGATAGTCATGTATCATATAAGAATACATCAAGTTCGAGTGAAGCTTGCATACAGCTACAAAAATTTCAATTCCAAACAAACCACTAATTTTTCTACTAATAAAGTATTTCAAAGAATATCACGTGTTATTCCGTCAATTATTCAAATCTTTTAAATTATTCTAATTTAACTAAATAAAAAATATACTAATATCACATTGAATAACTTAGGTAAGTGTTGTTACTTAAATTTTATCTTTACCCAAACATTTAGAATATTTTTGAACCCGAGTCATCTTTATTATGATAGTCACTTCTGTTTAGTAAATATGCTTTAACAATTTGCTCTTATTATTATTATTATAATTATTATGATTATTATAAATTTTTATATTCTTTCCTTATAATATTTTGTGTAATACAAGTATTTATAACTAAATATAATCATATAAAGTTATTGTGCTGTTTATAAATTTTTTATCCACAAAATTCACGTACACAAAATGTATTTATACCTTCTAAATGCTTACCATTAAGTTGTTCAATAAATATATTTAATATTAAACGCATATATTTAAATTTGAAGACATTTTAAACACTCATTACAAACTGAAAGGCGCTTATTAAACAGACTAAATATGTGTTGAATATTTAACATACGCCAATATCTATAAGTCTTTAATGTAAGGATTTTAATGATGATAAATGAGAGTAGATCTTTTGAAACATATTTGAGATGCTCATATTATTAATTAATTCAATAGCCTAGAACTTTATACACTAAATTATAAAACCTAAATAAATTATATATATTTTTTAACCGGTGTTTGTTTCACCACCATTACCCATTTTCAAATCCACCTATGACAAGATTTTAACCGTCTTGGTTGACTGACACTCCCGAATGAAAACCCCCCACTGCCGTAATAAGGATTCAATCTCAATCCTTTCATAACGTGAGCTCGGAGAAGGAAGAGATATGAGGCCCCTCTAAAGAAAGTGGTCAGAAAGTCAAGAGGTAAGTTAGATTATAAACTCATTGCAACAAAAATAAGTTATATACACGATAATGACCGGGTAAGGAGAAAGTTATTCCTCCCTCCAAACGAGTGTAGAGTAAGAAGATGGAAGGGGCATGCATTTGGAAAGACAACGAAACTTGAATTCGATAGGATTAGAAACCTGAAACCTTTGGTCAGGGTATAAGGTCAAGTAACTGAGTATGAGACCAAATATGAGATGGTTTCTCATTTTTTTTTTTACGGGCATGATATTGGTTTGAGATATAGTGATATACACTAAGGGTAGGGTTATAGTAGGGAAGAGGCTTAGGGTAAGGAGGGTGAGGAGTCATCCCATCCATTAGATCTCAAGATAAACGGCCAGGATTAACGCGATGGTATTTTTGTAATTATTCGAAACTTTGAAAAGGCATGAAGGGTAATATCGTTACAATCGTATAACACAATGACAGTCGTATAACACAATGACAGTCGT
>WOUH02000014.1:7644607-7659392 GCA_009936405.2 Stevia rebaudiana
GCGAAATTTACACTACGCGCGAAAAAAACTGGGGTTGCCCGGGCTACCCCAGGCACCCCACTGGCTGCGCCCCTGCTGTAAGGGCTTTGCCCCTTGTACCCAGCCAACTTCCTACAATCATGAGGGCTGTGAATGTATGTATGAGATACGACAATATATATATATATATATGTCCCTGAATTTTTAATACAAAATTTTGATTTTTTTATATATATAATTATATTTATAACTAAAACATATATGATTTAATACTATTTATTTTATTATTGTTTTAATCTAATTACAAATAACCTAAAGATACATTATCTTTTTTTTAACGACAAATCTATGATACTCCTACTTTTAAATTACACGAATAATTATCCACTTTCTTGATATTGAACCCAAGACCTCCAATGTAAGAGGAAAGAACCTCTACAAAGTGAAAATAGTTTTTGAGATAATGTATTGTTAATGTATAAAAATACATTTACTAATAAACTATTAATATGTATAAAGCGAAAACCTACTCTTACTAAAAAAAACACTGTTTTTACATTTTTAAACGAGTAATTTTTTATTTATTTTTAAATATTTTTTATAATTTTACATTCAATTTTATGACGTTTGGTAAAAAAATATAAAAAAGCGCCAAGTGGTTTTAAAAAAATTTATTTTTATAAAAAAATGAAAGTTTTAGAAAATACAGGTACATATGTAGAACGTGTTTTTTTTTGTTAATTGTTTTAAGAAAAAATTCCTTCAGCGCTTTTTATTTTTTTATATAAAAAGTGATGAATATAAAATATACTATATTTTTTTGCAAAAAAATAAAAATGATTTATTAAATGAGTTTTCATGGTTTCTCATTGAAACTGTGTTTCCATTTTATCTATACCCTATATATATGGGGATGGTTCCTAAGTAAACATTGAAATTGAAGAAACTTATAAAACTAGTCATAACCATTATTAATAAAAAAAATTTTTCATTTTTGTTTTCTATATCTTTTAATTATAATGTTAGAAATATAACAAAAAAAAAATTATGTAGCTCAAATTACATATATGTAACTTGTATGCTATATATATGCATATTGCATAAATTACATGTATGGAGTTTCATTCGTTACTTACGTAACTATTTCGTTACATATACGTAACTTCGTGATCTTTATATTTTTTTCCAACTTTTTTTTTGTTTATTATATTTATAATCTTATAAATTAAATTAAAAGAAAAAAAAATCAAAAATTTCATTGATTTAACTAGTTTTCTAAGGTTCAACGCCAAACTATTTTAGAAGAACAATTTGACCGAGATGTGATAACCTTTACGGCTTCACACGATCATATAACCAGTCTGATGTCGAAAGTAATGCTCACTCATAAACGGCATTTCCCCGCCAAACATGATTGGCATTTAGATTTTTACTTTTTATTTTATTTTAATCATGTACGAATTTAAATATCCTAAATTTAAAATTGTTTATTTATTTGTGTTTTACAAATGCCTTTATTTTAAATTTAAAAAAATTTGATTGGAGTGAGGGTAGCTAAGGGTACGAATGCTTAACAACTTTCTTTAGTAAGGGTAGACGAAGTTTTTGTTACTTGTAAAATAACAAAATGTAATTGGTGAAAAAATGTAATTGGTGAAAGCAATGATTGATAAGAGTATGTGAGGCTAGGTAGTACTTCAACTGTTGTTAGAAACGATAAATGAGTGTATTTGGTGATCCAATTACATGGACTTTATCTTTAGGAGCACCAATATGAGGAGGTCTTGGTTCGAATCCAGAAAATATAAATATTTAAGGTTGAATTTAGAAGTAAGATAATTGGCCGTTCAAAAGAAACAAAAATTGGGACAAGTTAATAATTGGGCCATGCATACAATTAAAAAAGACTTTGTTTGGATCCAATATCCATCCTACAATTCACAATAATTGTTTATTAGGCAATACTGACTTCATTGATATTTACTAATTAATTAACAGTGGCCTGCCCAAGAAATCCAGAAGGATTAATTGCTTTTATACATCTACACTTATGTCTAGCATACTTAATTATCAGTTATCAAGAACGCTTGAATCCTCAACCGCACAAAACCAAACATTTTACTACACATCTTTGTACTACTAGCACACTGACCTTTGTGATTAATCACTTTCCTAACACAGATTAACAATCAAAATTCACCGTTGGTGGTTGAGGAGCTTCTCCTTCTCTTCGCCGGAAAAAGATCTTGAAAACTGCCATGAGCCTCCATGTGCCACTCAACCACCCCATCAAACAAGATACCACTAGTTGAAGTTGTTTCATCCATAAATGAAACATCAGAGAAACTGTCACCAAAAACACCATAACCGCATGGCGGTTTAGCCTTCCGACGACCAGCCCCAACCGGCACGTTCCTAAGTGCACCACCAGCGGTCCAATACCTTTGACACCCTTTACAAAAGTGTCTTGGTTGATTAACATTGTAGTTGTTAAAATAACAAAACTTGGTCTCCATGCTTTTGCACCTAGGGCAAGGTATGATCTTGTCAGGCCTCTTATTAACTATTGTTTCATCATTACTATCATTAACTTCCGATTTCGTTACCGGCTCTTCTTTCAATTCTCTAATCACTTGCACGTTGATTGTCTTACCAAATAACTTGATTCGTGTTGAATCGAGACCTTTATGAACATCCGCCATGCAAACTTGAGAGGGATAAGAGGTTAATGGAACAGAAAACTAAACGAGGGGGTCTTTATGAATACAATATTTACAGAATTCTCATTCTTGATGCTACAAGAATAAAGAGAGTTTTTCTATCTGGTTGCAAGAGGGAAGTCTAGCTATGCATATATATATATTGGATAGAAAGATATAAAAGCAAAAAAAAAGATAATGAAAGTAAATCAAAAGCACTTCGGTGGTTTTTGGTTACACTTTAGACACTTATTTGTATGTGCTTTTACATCAAAAAGAGAAGGAAAAACAAGTCCATATTTAGAGCAGCCAAGAGGCCATGGAAAGTAAAAAAGCTAAGCTTTTTGATCAACACATCTTCTTGGTGAAGGCGTCTCATATTGGTGGGGTCGTTTTGAAAACACACACAGGTGGGTTGCGTACAAAATGTTTTTGAGTGTAAAGAGTAAAAAGAATTATTATAAAGAGATAAAGATTAAACACCTTTTCAAATAAAAAATTCTATTCCAAATCCACTTGCTTTATGACAAACTTCTTTTCAAAAAAAAAAGGAGAAAACCGTTGGAAATATAAGTAAAATGAGTTTTTCACAGAATTAGGAAAAAAGAGTTTTGCCAACTTTAGAAATAAATAGTAATTAAGGTGTGAAACCATCTAAATTAGTAGTTTTAATATGTAAGGGTACATGGAGTGGGCTTCTTTTTGCCGCGGAGGGTAGTTTTGCCGAGCGGCAACACCGCCACCAGGGGTTCGGCATCGGCAACGGTAATTTCCAGCGGCAACTTATTGCCGAAGCGGGTTCATCGATTGCAACGGTAATATGACTGTTGGGGGTCAAAATTGGACCGTTGGAGGCTTAAAAAAAAAAAAAACCTTTTAACCACTATATAATACTCTCCAACTCTTTTTAAAAAACACACCCTTCTTTCATTCTTTCTCTCAATTTACAATATGGATACCCAAAAAAATTCAAACTCAAAGGGCAAAAAGGTTTCCAAACCTAGAGGCGGGTCAAGCAAAAATCCGTCAAACCCTAACCCGTCAAGCCAACAATCGTATCCGTCAACCCCTAACCCGTCAAACCAACAATCGTATAGCCCTCAACCGTATTCTTCATACCCATATTATGGGCAAATACCTATCATGCCTACACAAATTGCACCCAGTCAATTCGTGTATCCCGTTCAAGATCAAGCAACGGTTGATCCGTTTCCAACACGATACCCTAACCCTCCATACCGTAACCCCACTCGTCAAAAACCCGTTTGTAGCGAGGATCGTCCACTCCCAATTTTTTATGATGAACAAGAATACGACGGCTATGACGACGGAAACCCGGATAAATATAAAAGAAAATATATTGATCCGCAACCCGGCAACTATTCTCCGGTTTACGAGCAAAGGGGGTCGGTTCATGTGGAAGAAGACGAACCGGTTGAAGAAGACGATGAGCCGGTTGAGGAAGATGAGGAACCGGTTGAAGACGACGATGAACCGGTTGAAGTGGACGAGCAAACGATGAGGAAAGGAAAATTCGTAAACCGAGCGGCACGTCAAACGTGGACGGTCGAACAAATGGAAGCATTGTGTAGGGCTTGGGTCCATATTTCCGTGGACGGGAAAAGAGGAAATCAACAAATGGGTCTAACCCGAATACAATTTTATTTTATATATGCGATAAAGTTTTATAGTAGGATTAGATATGTCGATTTTTATTTAAACGTCTTTACATAAAGATGATGTTGTTACGTTTACGCTTGATTCAGAATCAAGTATATATGTTTCCTGATCATATTAATAATAACATACCAAGTTAATAGGATTGTCTGCCAAATTAATAACATGCATTTGAACCACTTTATATATAGACTAGAGAAACCATCGAAGTAATTCTTTCTAATATCATTGATAATTGTATAAGACCATTTTTAGAATTTTCCATTGATTGTAAAGTAACGACATAGTATATAATATAATAAAATCCAAGCTTTATAATATGAATTTCAACATAACTATAAGATTAAGGACATATAGTTTTAAGGATGAGCAAAAGCTCAGTTGGGAAGAAATTAAGATTACAGGGATTGTCTGCCAAAATGTAACTAAATTTTTTTAGTAAGCTTTTTAATGTCGTAACCCGAATACCTGAATTACCCAACCCGATTAAACCCGAAAACCGAATAAAATAATATAATATGGGTCGGTATTCTGTTCCTATTTTATATCCTCAAAACCTGTATAACCCGACTCGAGAAACTAGAAACCTAAATACCAAAGCCGAATGACACCCCTACATATACGTATACTCATTAATATATGTGGATAGGTAATGAGCAACAGATACTTGGTTGACATACACGCTCTATCTCCTCACATGATTTGTGGTGAGTTTACGACCCCTCTTATTTACTGTTTTCCTTTTTGTGGTGAGGAACATACTCCTCAAATGCTTTGCATATTTGTGTTTTTATTCTAACAAATTGTACAAACAATTTTGGATACATATTACCTGTATAGACTCATGGTTACTTGAAGGTGTCAGTCTATACCTTATTTAAGTTCTTTCACTACACTTCGAACCATTAAATTTGTGTAATCATTGAAAAAGGTGTTTAGCAGAGCGTAGTAATCTGAATAGTTCTATGGTGTTTGACGAACCCCATCTGGATGATTGTAGGTCGTTCCAGGTGCATATTGACCTATTGTGTCTCGTTTATCGATGTCATAAGGTAGACAGTGGTATGGAAGGCAAAATCATAATCAGTCAACTTCGGTTTCGAGCATCTAAAGTAACATGAGTTTGGCTAGCTAGCAATATGTTTATACTTGTATTATATGTGGTCCAACGTTTACATAAAACCTATTAATTGGTTTTCGTAAAATATGGACTCACTTTTGTGAACTCAGCAAATATTGTGTTGACACTTGTTTTAAGTATGTTTCTCATGTTCTTTGTACGTTCGCTTTGAAGCTTGGCAGAAGCTGCAATGGAGCTTTACACTTAGTTAAATATATAACGTAATTTTTCATTATTGGACTGATCATGGTCATGTCACGACATGATAGGATTATCTCAATAAAAGGTAATTTGGGAGTGTGACAGGAATTAAGTAATTTGATATAAAGATTGGTATTAAATGTTAATTTGAAATACAGATATAAAACAAAGCCTGAAAGAATTTAAATTGCGGAGTTGATACTAATATGCTATAATAGAAGGCCCTTGCAAAAATGAGTTTCCATTTTCTTTATTTAGAGGCTACTCATAATGTCTTGTCTTCTTTGGGCAAAATAAGAGCACATGGTCCTTCAAATCCATATTTTTTTAACTCACACTATTTTGATGAATATCATCACAATTTTGGGACCGTAGGAGTTAAGTTGTCGGGTTTTGACCATTCCACTTAATTCATTCTTCAATAATGGCCTTTATGATAAAATTTAGTGGAAGAAACGACATGTAAAAAAAATTCTTTAAAGAAAACAGTAGATATTAATGATGTCGGAAAAAAATTACATGGGTTTGAATTTGGTTGATTCTAATTGGGCTGAATAATCTTGGAGCTAAAAAATAAACTTGTGTTTTCTACTTTCAACTTACTAATTACTAAGTACTAATATGTTTATTTTATAGTATGTAATAAAGAAAGGCTTCACGCATATTACATTATGATGTATTCTTAACATTATTTTTATATTTCTCTCTCTTAAACCGTCTAGCATTCCGTCATAAT
Source organism: Stevia rebaudiana (assembly GCA_009936405.2). Classification (NCBI taxonomy): domain Eukaryota; kingdom Viridiplantae; phylum Streptophyta; class Magnoliopsida; order Asterales; family Asteraceae; genus Stevia; species Stevia rebaudiana. Next base: position 7,651,020 of record WOUH02000014.1, read on the forward strand.
TGTGGGCTTTGGAGCCCTGGGCAACGCCCTACACCGCCCCGCTAGGCTATGAGTTGGGTATTTTGGGTCATGACGTGGGTTAAGCCATGCTCCTCTCCATTTTAAGATTTCGACTCTGGCTCAAATTTGATTGTTTGAAACCAAATAAAAAAAATACTAAATTACATATTTCAACCTTTGTGTTTATTAATAATCACAAATTTCAACATTTAACTTCAAATCTATTATACGTTTCATCATTTTAAGTGTATCTATCGTATCGCCGCTCGTATCAAAATTTCGTATACACTCAAAAGATCCGAAATACGTATTAGAATATTATAAAAGTATTTATAACATATAAATATCGAATTACATTAGCGTACCGTTGAAATTACTAATGTTATAAGGCTGGAATCTAATCGTAAAGGTGATACGAGCGTTATAACATTAGTAATTTCATCGATACGTTAATGTAATTTGTAATTTCAACAGTACGTTAATCTAATTAGTGTTTGTAAAATCGTAAGTTCTCGGTTCCCATATATATACATGCATATATATATGCATACATAGAAAATAGAATACATTACATATAAAACTAAAATAAACTCGTAAACTTTAATGAGATATTAAACCATAAAACTAGTAAATACTAATTAGATATGTAGCACTTTCTGATTAAGTTGTCAAATCCTCGTTACTATGAGAGATGAATCAAATTTCTTATCGTATATTCAGTTCTTAATTATAATCAAATTATTTCATTATAATGTAACGACTCATCTTATTCTAGTCTCTATTCATGAATAGTAATAGGGGTTAGTAAAATCTCAAATTGAATCAAGAACTCGAGATTCAATTGCTAGTAAGTATTTTTGTTTGAATATTGCATAATATATGATTAGAAGTATCATTTGGATATTACCAATTTTATTAGAGAAGAAAAGAAATTAGAAAACATTTACTGTTTTGTATAGTTTTTATGAAGTAAGAAAGTACTTTAGAAAAAAGGGAAATACAAAACAAAAGGGAAATTTGATTACTTAGAAAGAAAACAACGGTTCAGAGATTTGGTAAGGGGATTAAGATCATTAGCAGGTTTGCTTATCATTATCCAGAAGGGCGGGATTGATTATCAATAGGGAAACATGATTGATCGAGACCAACAACAGAGAAGCAGGTTTGATTGTCAATAGCAGATAAGTTGTAACACCCTCGCCCTCGTAATCACCAATATTGTCCGCTTTGCTTATGCAGGGAGCTCACGGGTTTGTTTTTGGTTGCTCGGTGAAAACTTCCGAGTAGGTCACCCATCTTGGTATTACTCCCACTTGAGCACGCTTTAACTGTGGAGTTTTTAAGGCTTCACAGCCATCTAAGCCCAAAACGCGTTGGTAATTTAAGAGGCTAGGCATTTCTTATGAACCAGGAATCTCTCATGTCCACGGCCGATGTGGGAGGTTGTCATAGGTGTTGCAATCACCCCCTCTTATCGTATCAATGATGTGGGATGTTGCAAATGATGGGTGTCGGATAAGCGGGATTGATTGTCATTAGCAGAAGGTGGGATTGGCTATCATTAGTGAGGTGGGATTGACTTTCAACAGCGAGGTAGGTTTGATCAGATACAGGAAACCAAATAAACCAGGCTTGTTTTCATGAAATTGTGTATAAAGTTCAACGTAGACACGATCAATGGGAGACGAGACACCGAAAAAGGGTGAAAGTAGTATGCAAGGAAGCAACTGCGGAACGACAATGACTTTTTAATACCCTATGTTGAATTATACAAATTATACTATTTGGGCAGTGAAGATTAGAGAAATCTTTAATGTTCACAAAGTATGGAACGCAGTTGAACCAACAAAGGGAATTGAAGTAAATAAAGATAGCAACAACAAAGCAATTGCCATGTTATATCAAACAAATCCAGAAAACATGGTGTTGCAACTTGCACACATTACTTCAGCCAAAGAAATTTGAGAGGCGTTAAAGGTTCGACATGTAGGGGTTGACAGAGTTAAAGAGGCTCGTTTAGAAACACTTGAATTGTAATGTGAAGCTTTGAAGATGGGTGTTAACGAGTCACTTGCTGCATATGCCGAGAAGATTAGCAATTTGGATCACACGCAAGAAATCCTTGACATAAAATGAATGATAAAAGATTGGTTAGAAAACTTTTGGGTTGAGTGCCAGAAAAGTTTAGTCAAATAGTTGTTGTAATTGAGCAGTTTGCAAACCTGCCATTCCAAGAAGCGGTTGGAAGATTAAAGGCTTTCGAGGAACGTACTAAGAAGCAAACTAAGGTTGAAGACTTGTCTAGTAAGTTATCGTTTACCAGAGAATATGGGAAAGAGAAAGTTAATCACCAGAAGTGCGAGCATTGCGGTGCAAGCATTACTTGTCTAGTAAGATATTATCCCAGTGGGGAGTTTTCTCTATTATACTGGAATACTTTTGCAAAGTAGCAACTGATTTGGGGTGTAGAGGCTTACCAAAATAATGATCAAAGCCTCTATTCATAGTGGTTGATTTGGAATCACGCAAAGAGGCGCATTACCATGCATCGTACTTGGCACGCAGCTTTTCTTTTCTTAGATGGCAAGTAGCATGGAGCAAGCACGACTATGCATTGTCGAAATTTGACTTTTTAGTTTTGTCTTCACTTGAGCTTTTAGAAGAAGGGGTTGCACATCCATGCCAGTATGGAATATGGCTTTCTTTATGCTCGAAAGCCGATAAACTCGACATATTTTAACAGAAGCGATTTAAGTATTATTCTAGCAACAAATACTCTAAAAATATCAAAATATGGGAACATGAGAGTTATGTATAAATGATGGCACATCATCGATTGGGAATATACTCATTCGAAAATAGGATATCACGGACAATACTATTAACATGCAAAGGACTCTCACCAACATCGCAATGTATCATAGTGCACATTGACTTTTTAGGAACATCTCTAGTTCATGTTTTTGAAATAATATTTTTCTTGAAACTCTATTATACTACACTTTCATAAAACATCACAGCATAACAAGTCTAGTACGAAAGTAAAAATATAAAAGTAGTACAAAAATGTCTAAAAGCAACCACTTCTAATAAATTATATGGTTAAAACACCACTTAAGATTTTAAACCATTATATTATGTCTTGTATGGTTCACTAAAATATGGCAATGGCGGATCTGGACATCCGGGCAAGGGGTTTCCTCTTTCCAAGAAAAAAATTGTCCTGTACATTCAAGTTAAAAAAAATATTCGCAATTAATAAAAAAACTAATAAATTAGGTTAAAAAGTACCTAATATCTTGAACCATTCATTTTTTAACCGTGAAGCTTTTTGTAATATAAACAAAAGAATTCGTAACTTTACAGCCCAATATAATGTTAGAAATATGTGTGTGAATGAGATGTCTCATATGTGCTTATGTGGGTTTTATCTTGTCCCACATTGATGGGGTGAACACAAAATGGTTAGTTTATAAGGATAAACCTCATAATGTGTTTCAATGTCTTATGATGGGTTTTACCAAATGTCATACTCTCGCGCAGGGGGGGTGCAAAAACGGGTTTTGGATCGAAATTTGGTTAAACCAACGCGTCGCTCGCACGACCTGCGGAAACCCAGGTTCGCGAGAGGCGGTTTTTATGTTCTTTCTTTTTTGAAACTGATGCATTTTTTAATAGATTTGATTAAAAAAAAACAGTAGGGTCTCCAAATTTTCATTTGGCGGTCTCCAGCTATACAGAACATAAAAAAAAAAAAAAAATTTCTCGCTGCGTGTGCAAACTTCAACGGTCTCCTCGGAGACCCCTGAGTTCCTCATAGAACCGCCCCTGTATACAACGTTTCAATGATTTAAAATTGATTGTTGATTATGTAACTACTAATAATAATAATCGATGTCAACAAATTTAAATATAAGCATGCGTGACCACATGATATAGAGGTACCAAAGAACCTATAGTATATTGGTGTTAAGGTGTATTGGAAAAGTGTTAAGTCTCAAGGTGAATAAAGAATGTAAATTTTGGAACACAGTTAGAATTTATAAATTAGCCGATGAAAGAAATTATACAAGATAAAGTGGCAGCCGGCTGCTTTAATTGAATCAAATTAGACGGTATGCTTACATAAATAAGTCAAAGTTTATTTGTCATTTTGTTATTAATCTTGCTTATATAATAGTTATTAACTAATTCAAAGATATTAGTATTAAATGATGTGGAGACAACTAAAACGTCATTAGCATATCTCTTATTATTAGAGTACAACAAAATAATATTGGCAAATTGGATTTTGATAATCCTAACTTTGATCCATTGGCTTGTAATAATCTCAACTCATGAAATTGTTACCAATAGTCCAAACTTGTATATCATTTACTTGTGGCAGTCCCGAACTAACGGAAGCTAACTCCGTTAACATATTGCTGACGTGGCATAACGTCATGTCAGCAAAATTGTGCCACGTCAGCATGCCACGTCAGTAAATATCGCCATGTCAGCATGACACATTAGCAGATCTTGCCATGTAATCATGCCATGTCAGCAAAATCTTGTCACGTCATCATGCCACATCAGCAATAGGTTAACGGAGTTAGCTACCGTTAGTTAAGGACTGCCACAAGTAATTGATATAAAAGTTTGGACTGTTAGTAACAATTTACTGAGTTGGGATTATTACAAGCCAATGGGTCAAAGTTAGGATTATTAATAAGAGAATGGCACGTTATATTTTTTTAAATGATTTATTAGAGAAAGATGTACAATACGAGTGGTTCATAACGTATATATCAATAATAAGATAAAGTTACGGCAAAAATATTATATTATTCAAAGATTGTTAAAAAAAATTACGTCATAAAATGTTCGACCTACAGGAATTAGGTAATTCACAAACGTAATTTATAAGAAATATTTCAATTAGAATTGAATGCTTTCAGCTGATTACAATGCTCCCTCTCGACTGATGTTTTCTCTCATAAAATTCGAATTAGCAAAATGACATGAGTAGTTGCTATACACGAGCAACTCCTATTTATAAGGAGTTGAACGCTACCCGTGATGTCACATCATGAAAGTGACATTCAACAACCTTAACCGCTAACCACCAATGGCGTATTACATACAACAACTGAGAATAAAAACAACTACCCAAAAAAATACAAACAACTGACTAACTTAACAAGAACAACTTGTACAAACATCAGTTGTTCATTCTATGACTACTTTTCTTCAGTTGTTTCTTCATTGAGGAGCTTTTCTCAGTCCTTGTATCATCAGTGGTTTGAGATATCACATCAGTGGGAGGAGGAGAGCATATCAGTTGTTCAACAAAATCAGTCATTTTGATTCATCAGTTCTTTAATAAGTCCAACAACAACTTATATGTATATTGCATATATTCAGGATGACATACCACATATATACTATACATATGTAGTATCACGATAATCTATGTATTGTAGTACTTTAAACTAGTTTACGGGTTTTTATAACTCTTTCATCAGTTTTTTTTTGTTGCTGTTCTGTTTTTTAATGTATAGTACATATATGTTATATTAAATCGTACGACACTATTTTGACATAGTTTTATTATACTGTTATTAAAGATAAAAAAAATGTGACTTAATGGTGCAAATCGTTTTAATAATAATAACGTATAAAGAAACAAGAAATGTTTAAATTTCAGCAGATTTTTAGTTATTGCATAAAGTTTATGACTTTTTGAAACTTCATTTCTGAGAATTTGAGTTCCGAAAACATCTTTAATTCCAAAACTAGTTAGGCTTGGTAATTATTTAATTAACTAATTAAATGTTTGCTTAAAATATGTTTCAAATTGAAATTTACCTAGAATTTAGGAATGAATTAGATAGTTTAAATGAAGAAAATTACGTGGTTTAAATTACATGGGAGAAAATGTGACATGTGGTAAAATGGTTTAAGAATTTAACTAGTAGCAAGATGGCTTAAAAATTTGATAAGTGTTTAATTTTATATTGCTTTATTATAGTAGATAAAATATATATATAGATGTGGCATAAATCGTCATTTATTATAATAAATAGAGAGGAACGATCAAATGAGAACCACTTTCTTGTGCGATAACAAAAAAAACATCACTTAACTATACTTATTTTTTTATGCGTTCTTATTTTTTAAAATTGTTTGGACAACTGAATCATTTTTTTTTATCTTTCATATGAATATAATGAAGCTATATTGAGAATAAAAATAGGTCGTTAAATGTTCAATGATACATATATACAGTATAATGATAATTGATAAATTGTAGTTCTTTGAATTATATCGTTGTTTCCAAAAAAAAAGATCTATTTGGGTTTTTCTTTGTTTTTCATTTATTTATGTATACCGCATATGTAGTATGACTGCAATTATCTTACACATATAGAGTATGATGATAAATCAAATATTTTAGTATTTTAAACTAGTTTACGCGTTTTCTATAAGTATTTCATTAGTTTTTTTTTCACTTTCTTATATATTATAAGTATACTAACATAGTTTATTTATACTCGTATTAAAGATAAAAAAATATATTTAATTGTGCAAATAATAAAGTATATGAAAAAATTATAAATTTTTAAAGTTCGTCTAAGTAAGGTTTTATGTACAAAGTGAGATCGAACCTAAGTGAGCTCTTTAGAAGGTCACGTTCAAGCAAATCATCCAGCTAGAAATTTGTTTAACTATATCCTCTCATTAAACATGTATATTAGAGTAAAGGAGCGATCATGAGAAAATATAGAGAAAACTCCTCAAATCAATGAATTTTTAAACCTTTTGTGTTTCATTACTATAATTTATAAGATTATAAATACAATAAACAAAAAAAATTGGAAAAAAATATGGAGCTCACGAAGTTAGGTATATGTAACAAAAATGTTACGTATGTAGGGTAGAGTTATACTAAACATGGTGCTTAGAATTAGAAACGTAAGAGGAATTTATAGCCACTAGATCATTAATCAATGGTTATAATTAAAAGGGTGTTGTAAGGGTATTTTAGTAATAACCATCTTTATTGACATTTTTCAAATTCCACCACCTTTTAAAACCGGTCATAACTTTTACATACGACATTATATTTTAAATAAAGTTATACCATAAAAAGAAGAATTTTTTTATCTTTAAGATGAGCATTGTGTTGCTATAATTTTTTTTTACGTTTTTTCACTTTATTGTGTATAATTCTCACCATTGTGTTTTCCATACATGTCATTGTGTATAATTCTCGTCATTGTGTTTTCTATACAACTCATTGTGTTTTTCAAGCTCGATATTATGTTTTTCCGAACACTAATGCAAGACACAATAGCGTTCAGGAAAACAAAATGTCAAGCATGATAGACAAAATGACGAGTAGGAAAAACACGATGTCGAGCTTGAAATACACAATGAGCTGTTGTAAAACACAATGACCCGTATGGAAAACACAATGACGAGAATTATGCACAATGACAATGTATGAAAAAGACAATGACGAGAATTAGACACAATGAGATGCCAAAAGTTATTTTTTATATACCAACACTATACTTGTTTTAAAGATAACAAATGCTTGTTTTTATGGTTTGATGTTAAAAAAAATAACGTCGTATTCAAAAGTTATCAACATTCAAAAAATTGGGGGAAACTTGAAAAAAAAAAGTCAACAAAGGTGGTGATTATCAAAATACCCTCTAACAATTTGTCTCCTACAATTGAATCTCAATCATAAAGTATAGATCTAACAATCCTAAATCCTTCTTACCTTTCTTAGAATAAATACTATATAAAGTTGAACCTAACCCTACGTATGTAACTCATGAAGCTCCATACATGTAACTCATATAATGTGCATATATGTAATTACATGAGCCACATATGTTTTTAATTTGTTTTCTTTTTGTTACACTTCTAACATTGTAATAAAAAGAAAGAGAAAACAAAAGGCAAAAAAAAAATGATTAGTAATGGTTTTAAGGTTGGTTTTCTAAGTTTTGCTTCAATTTTAAGGTTTTCTTATGAACTCTCCCCTATTAGAGTAATGATCTAAAGAGGTAAACAAATAAAAAATAACAAAAACCTCCACAAACTACGTGTACAATTAGCTCAAGTGACTAGTTTTTTCGGCGCAAGTCGATATTCACGTATTAATACACTAGCTCAATGCTTAGATTTTTTATGATAGAAAAGTGGAAAAAGTGTAAAAAGTGTAAAAAGTCTAAACATTCGTATTAAAAGTGTAAAAAGTCGGGTCAAACGAACTCCGATTGACCTCATTCCGGCGGCGTTCGAACCGTCTCGGTGAACCCTAAATAAACGTATTTTGGTTTAGCTTTTAAGGTTATATTTCAATTTAGCCTATATATG